>CM076575.1:811408614-811504518 GCA_034641835.2 Pinus albicaulis
AGCAGCACCTTTTCATTTCAGCAGTACACTTTTACTTTCTTTTAAGTTTTGTCATTGTAATTTCAATTTGCTTTTAAAGTTTCAAGATTGGTAAATCATTATAGGGAATATCACTTCCTTGAACAAATATAACCAAGCTTGTTTTTCACTTTAGAATTTCCATTTCACCTTAGAAAGACCAAAAACGACAAAAAGTTAAGAAAGAGGTTATCTTGCACATATAGTGCGCCGCACTTCATCAGCTTACGATTCCCGGATTGACAATTAAATGCAGCAATTTAGGACACACTAAATTGACCAAACAACACCTCACAACTATTGGGTGTATTTTCCACACAGTCGCAAGACTGTTGTGCGACGGGATATCAAATTTCAGGAGGAGAAAGCCATGCAGTGTTCGCTTGAGAGGGAGCCACACTTGCATGCAGATGAGGAGCTATTAGTTCCTAAGGAGGAGCTTCCGGATGTGGATCAGCCACAAGAGGAAGTTCATGAAGTGGAAGAGACCACTCATGCAGTGCCAACCATCAGAGGGCGCAAGCGCACTACAGAAGCTGAGCGACTGGCTCAAGATGCAGAGAAGGTTGTAGGACCACCTACAGCACAGCGCAGACAGAGACAGTCACCAGACCGGTACACTGGATACATGGCTCTTGTGAGCAAATGTGTTGTGACAGAGCCATCCTCTTTCGAGGAAGCTGTGGAGGACCCCGCATGGGTAGATGCCATGGTGGAAGAGTATGATTCTATTGTCAGAAACAGTGCATGGGAGATTGTCCCAAGACCGGAGGGGAAATCAGTGGTGGGTTCGCGATGGATCTACAAAGTGAAGCAGGCGGCTGACGGGAGTGTGGAGAAGTACAAGGCGAGATTTGTCGCCCGTGGCTTTTCACAGATCAAGGGGATCGATTATGAGGAGACCTTTGCACCTGTCGCAAGGTACTCTTCCATACGGACGATCCTTGCTCTCTCAGCGCAGATGGGGTGGCACATTCATCAGATGGATGTGAAGACTGCGTTCCTCAATGGAGTTATTGAGGAAGAGGTGTACATAGAGCAGCCTGAAGGTTTTGAGATCTTCAGCATTGAGTCGCATGTGTGCCGACTCAAGAGAGCACTGTATGGGCTGAAGCAAGCACCTCGTGCTTGGTACACTCGGATAGACAGCTACTTCACCGGGCTTGGATTCTCCAAGAGTGAGGCGGATCCAAACCTGTACCAGATTGTGGTGGAGGGGAAGCTGTTGATCATCGTACTGTATGTAGATGCTCTGATTTTGACTGGCGACGAGCAGTTGATACTTTCATGCAAGGATGATCTTGCACGAGAGTTTGAGATGAAGGACCTGGGCATCCTTCATTATTTCCTGGGATTGGAGATTTGGCGGCGCAGTGGAGGACTGTTTGTTTCTCAGGGCAAGTATGCCCGGGAGATTCTGGAGAGGTTCAACATGCAAGGCTGCAAGCCTGTTGACACTCCTCTTCCTGGTGGTTGGAGGAAGGAGGATGCTACTTCAGTAGAGGTAGTGGATGCCACTGTCTATCGACAATTGGTGGGGTCGCTTATGTATCTGGTCAATACACGACCCGATATATGCTATGTTGTTAACCAGCTTTCGCAAGCTATGGTTAAGCCTACCAAGCTCTTTTGGAAGGCAGACAAGCATGTATTGTGTTATCTTAGTGGCACATCGGGATATGGTCTATGGTACAGACAGGAGGATGGAGCGAAGCTTTCTGGCTTCACTGATGCAGATTGGGCAGGGAGCCCAACGGACCGAAAGAGCACATCTGGAGGAGTTTTCAGCATTGGGTTGACAGCAGTTTCCTGGTACAGTAGGAAGCAGAGATCCGTGGCACTCAGTTCAGCAGAGGCCGAGTACATGGCAGCAAGCTTGGCTACATGCGAGGCTATTTGGATGAGGAAGATCCTCGTTGGATTGTTCGGGTTGCATTTGGAGCCTACAGTGATTTATTGTGATAACCAGAGTTGCATTAAACTCTCGGCTAATCCAGTATTTCATGATAGATCCAAACACATAGACATCAGGTACCATCATATCAGAGATTGTGTTCAGCGGAGAATCATGATGCTTTCATATGTTCCCACGGAGGATCAGGATGCTGACATCTTGACGAAGGCGCTCACCAAGAGCAAGTTCAAATTCCACGGAGGCAGGATACGGGTTGAAGATAATCCATATCTTGCTGAGAGGGAGTGTTGAAAATGCAGCAAGATGATGGAGCTTAGTGAAATGAAGTCGCCTTCACTAAGTGGGCCCGCAGGCGATTTTTGGCGCAAAGTCTATTTTTAGACTATGTCTATTTTTAGACATATGGAGCATGGTCCAGGGGTTGCAGTATGTTATTCTTGGATGATTGGTCGAGTTGGTAAAAATAGATGGACCTCTATTTTTAGACATATAGGTCGAAGTCTATTTTTAGACTGCCTATCTAAAAATAGGTCAGTCAAATATTATTAGCCCTTAATAATATTTGGACTCTAAACTTCAGTTTATTCTCTTACAGCACTTCAGTTGGAGCTACGGATGTGGCCCATGCACTTGACAGAAGGAATTACGCTATTCCTAGGGGTTTGGTGAGCTCATGCATGGTTGACTTCAGTTAGAACTCAAGTGGCGGAGTTTGGTGGAGTTGATGAGACAGTTGGTGGAGTTGTGTTTTGTTTAACTTAGTTGAACTAGTTGTATTTAGTTTAACTGGCTAATACACTAGAGATGAGTGGAGTGAATTAAATATTATTTAATTCACTAATTATTAACTCATTATTCAACTCAAGAACACATCAGTTTACTATAGTGCATGGACAGTTCAGTGAAGACCAGTGGAAGAGGTAGATGAAAGGGTGAGTTTGCTATTAGTTGCGACATGAGTTGTGCATGAGATTTGCACAAGCATTGGAGGAGATTGCCAATGATGATTGCGCAGTTGAAGCCAAGGAGATTCAAACTTGGATCTCTCATTCAACCAACTTGGATTGCGCAATAGAGGCAGGCAATTAGTGTATGAGTTTTGAACCTGTGACTTGTTCAAAACTGAGCTAGTTTGTGTGTAACTTTTGGAGACATTACTGAGTACTTGTGAGGAGTATTGTACTGAGATTGTTACATGTTCTCTTCTATTATAATATACAAAATAGTTGGGGGTTTTCAGCGATAAGCTTTCCCCATTACATATTGTGTTTATGTGCGCATGCGACTGTTTCTATTTCCGCATATTGATGATCGATTGTAGTAGAGGTTATGTGTTATACATGAATTCGAATTAGTGTATGATCAGGATAATATTAGTGAATAAATCTTCATTATTCAACAAATTTCTACATGGCCTTGTTGAAAATGCAACAAGATGATGGAGCTTAGTGAAATGAAGTCGCCTTCACTAAGTGGGCCCACAGGCTATTTTTGGCGCAAAGTCTATTTTTAGACTATGCCTATTTTTAGACATATGGAGCATGGTCTAGGAGTTGCAGTATGCTATTCTTGGATGATTGGTCGAGTCAAAATAGATGCACTCTATTTAGACATTAAGCCAAAAGTTGAAGTCTATTTTTGCACGTCTAAAAATACGCTCAAATATTATTAACCTCTAATAATATTTTAATTATAAACTTCGCCTTATCCTCAAGATTTCCGCCTGAGTTCACCCATGCAGAAGGAATTACGCTATTCCTAGGGGTTTGGTGAGCTCATGCATGGTTGACTTCAGTTAGAACTCAAGTGGCAGAGTTTGGTGGAGTTGATGAGACAGTTGGTGGAGTTGTGTTCTGTTTAACTTAGTTGAACTAGTTGTATTTAGTTTAACTGGCTAATACACTAGTGATGAGTGGAGTGAATTAAATATTGTTTAATTCACTAATTATTAACTCATTATTCAACTCAAGAACACATCAATTTACTACAGTGCATGGAGTTCAGTGAAGACCAGTGGAAGAGGTAGATGAAAGGGTGAGTTTGCTATTAGTTGCGACATGAGTTGTGCATGAGATTTGCACAAGCATTGGAGGAGATTGCCAATGATGATTGCGCAGTTGAAGCCAAGGAGATTCAAACTTGGATCTCTCATTCAACCAACTTGGATTGCGCAATAGAGGCAGGCAATTAGTGGATGAGTTTTGAACCTGTGACTTGTTCAAAAACTGAGCTAGTTTGTGTGTAACTTTTGGAGACAGTACTGAGTACTTGTGAGGAGTATTGTACTGAGATTGTTACATGTTCTCTTCTATTATAATATACAAAATAGCTGGGGGTTTTCAGCTATAAGCTTTCCCCATTACATATCGTGTTTATGTGCGCATGCGACTGTTTCTATTTCCGCAAATTGTTGATCAATTGTAGAAGAGGTTATGTGTTATGCATGAATTCGAATTAGTGTGTGACCAGGATAATCTCAGTGGATAAATCTTCATTATTCAGCAAATTTCTACATGGTATCAGAGCGAATTGATCATCGGGATCTATTGCAGTGATTACAATATTATTTCGGTAGACAGAGTCTGTAACGGGCCAGGTAGCCTCTGGATCCATCCTTTCTCTGAAAGGTGATATATCCAATAAATGCCCTTACAGTCGATCTCTGTGCTAGAAATAATTTGTTCTCACAGATCCAGAAGCAGTTGAGTTTTTGAGTTTGGAATTCGAATTTTGCAGCAGTTTGTTTTCTTGGTGCCGGAGTTGAAAATGTCTTTCAACGATTTGCGACTCGAATATGCTCTTGAAGGTAGTTCGAATTATGTTGCATGGAAGGATCGCATGGAGGCAGTATTAGAAGATAATGGACTGAAGGAGTTCGTAGATACGGATGTCCAAAAGCCCACTGATCCTGCTGAAGTCGAAGCTTGGCAAAAGAAGATGGCGAAATGTCAAAGGATTCTGTTGGAGGGCGTGAAGGATCACATTGTATCCAGCCTGCATGGAAAAGCTTCTCCATATTTGATGTGGAAAGCGTTGACAGATCTATTCCAGAGCAAGAGCGACCAAAGGAAGCTGGCGCTCAAGGATAAACTCATAAACATTAAGATGGAGAAAGGCGACAGTATCGCCAAGTACCTCACGAAGTTCACTCAATGCAGAGATGAGCTGGGAAGTGTGGGGGTGACTGTCGATGAAGAGGACTTGGTGGACCTGGCTCTCCTTGGTCTTCCGAAGGCTTGGCATTCCTATCAGGACTCTGTCAATGGTCGGGAGAAGTTGCCTGGATAGGAGCGACTTTGGGAGGATCTCATGCAGGAGGAGATAAGGCGAACTACCAGGGACGGATCTTCATCAAAAGTATCTGATGAAGAAAATTGCGCTTTGGGTGCCAAAGAAAAGAAGGGGAAGAGCAAGAAATTTTCTCAATCTGGTGCGAAAGGCAAGAAGCAAGACATGTCCAAGGTGAAGTGTTTTCACTGTCACCAGCACAGACACTATGCCACAAATTGTTCGCAGAAGAAGAAAAATAAGAAGGTTGCTGGATTTGCAGCGGGAGAGGCATTGGCCTCCCAGTTCGAACTGGATTTTTCATTGATCGCATGCTTGGTCTCAAGTGTGATGGGATCAGTATGGTTCTTGGACAGTGGTGCGTCATTTCACATGACAGGAGATCGGGATCTGTTTTCAGATCTGGAGGAAAAAGATCTTGGAGTGCACATCGAGATGGGCGATGATGGTAGATACGGTGCGACTGGTATCGGTACCATTTCCTTTGAGAGGGAGTCTGGTAAACCCTTCGTATTGAAGGAAGTGATGCATGTTCCAGGATTGAAGAAGAATCTTATCTCTGTGGCGATGTTAGAAGACAAGGGATATGATGTTGTCTTCAGCAAGGGAAAGGCTTTCCTGCGCAGTAAGACAACTGGAGAAACCCGAAAGATAGGGGTTCGAGTCAAGAACCTTTATCAATTGCAAGTAGATGGCTGTGCAGCAATGGCATGCAAGGCAGAAGGAGTGGTGAGCCGGGATGATGGCGAGCTGTGGCACCGGAGATTGGGCCACCTTCACCATGGAGCTTTGAAGATACTGCAACAGATTTCTACTGGGATTCCTAAGGGTACTCTTGCGCAGTCAGATCAGTGCAAGGGATGTACCTTGGGAAAATTTGTGAAAGCCACCTTTCACGAGAAGGATAGTCGCGCCATGATGATCCTTGAGAGAATTCACACAGACGTGTGTGGACCTTTCTCAGTAGCTTCGACAGCAAAGCACAAGTACTATGTGATCTTTGTTGATGATTTCTCTCGGAAGTGCTGGATCTTCTTCATGCAGAAGAAGAGCGAGACATATTCAAAGTTCTGTGAATTCAAGGCACTGGTTGAGAAGGAATCGGGAAAGCATGTGAAGGCTCTTAGGAGCGACAATGGTGGTGAATTCATCTCTACTGAATTCAAGGACTTTTGCAGCGCAGAAGGGATTCGGAGAGAGCTCATCGCACCCCATAACCCACAGCAGAACGAGGTTGCTGAGCGGAAGAACAGAATGATTGTGGGTGCTACACGGGCAATGTTGCATGATCAGGGCCTACCCCTTCACTTGTGGGTTGAGGCATGCAATACTGCAGTGTATGTGCAGAACCGTTGTCCTCACAAGATACTTGGCATGAGTACACTGGAGGAGGCATTTTCTGGCAAGAGGCCTGATATTTCTCATCTGAGGATTTTTGGCTCACCTGTCTACATGCATGTGACGAAGGATGCCAGAAAGAAGCTGGATCCGACGGTAGAGGTTGGAATATTTGTGGGAATTTTCTTGATAGTATGTTGAGTCCGAATTTGCCTCTTTTCCATACACTTTTCCATATCTTTTTCACTCACTAAACCTCCAAAATTGTCAATATCATGTGCAAAAGGGTATCTAACATGGTTTTTAATTATGTTTGTGTTTTCTGTTTGATCTAGATTTTGTTCATACGAGTGGAAACTTGTCACTTTCATGACCCATAACCCACAGCAGAACGGGGTGGCTGAGCGGAAGAACAGAACGATCGTGGGTGCTGCACGGGCGATGTTGCATGATCGGGGCCTACCCCTTCACTTGTGGGCTGAGGCATGCAATACAGCAGTGTATGTGCAGAACCGTTGTCCTCACAAGGTTCTTGGCATGAGTACACCGGAGGAGGCTTATTCTGGCAAGAGGCCTGATATTTCCCATTTGCGGATTTTTGGTTCTCCTGTCTACATGCATGTGATGAAGGATACGAGAAAATTTGAATCAGCTATTTGAAGTTGGAGTATTTTGTGGGGTACAACGATACACCTCACAACTATCGGTGTATGTATAGAACGGTCGCAAGACGTGCGCAGCCAGGATAAAATTCCGGGAAGGAGAAAACCATGCGGTGTTTGCCGTATCCAGCTTGCTCATGCGAGATGAGGAGAGGCTAGAAGTTCCTAGGAGAGCTTAGGATGTGGATCAGCCACAGAGGGAGGTTCGGTGGAAGAAGCCACCCGGGCGGCGCCAACCATCGAGCGCATGCGCACTACGGCGGCGGCGGCTCGGGATGCGAGAGAGGTTGTAGGACCACCTACAGCACAGCGCAGACAGAGGCAGTCACCGGACCGGTACACTGGATACATGGCTCTTGTGAGTCAATGTGTTGTGACGGAGCCATCCTCTTTTGAGGAAGCTGTGGAGGAACCCGCATGGTTTGATGCCATGATCGAAGAATATGATTCGATTGTCAGGAACAGTGCATGGGAGATTGTCCCAAGACCGGAGGGGAAATCAGTGGTGGGTTCGCGATGGATCTACAAAGTGAAGCAGGCGGCTGACGGGAGTGTGGAGAAATACAAGGCGAGATTTGTCGCCCGTGGCTTCTCACAGATCGAGGGGATCGATTATGAGGAGACCTTTGCACCTGTCGCAAGGTACTCTTCCATACGGACGATCCTTGCTCTCTCAGCGCAGATGGGGTGGCACATTCATCGGATGGATGTGAAGACTGCGTTCCTCAATGGAGTCATTGAGGAGGAGGTGTACATAGAGCAGCCTGAAGGTTTCGAGATCTTCAGCAGTGAGTCGCATGTGTGCCGACTCAAGAGAGCATTGTACGGGCTGAAGCAAGCACCTCGTGCTTGGTACACTCGGATAGACAGCTACTTCACCGGGCTTGGATTCTCCAAGAGTGAGCCGGATCCAAACCTGTACCAGATTGTGGTGGAGGGGAAGCTGTTGATCATCGTACTGTATGTAGATGATCTGATTTTGACTGGCGACGAGCAGTTGATACTTTCATGCAAGGAGGATCTTGCACGAGAGTTTGAGATGAAGGACTTGGGCATCCTTCATTATTTCCTGGGATTGGAGATTTGGCAGCGCAGTGGAGGACTGTTTGTTTCTCAGGGCAAGTATGCCGGGGAGATTCTGGAGAGGTTCAACATGCAAGGCTGCAAGCCTGTTGATACCCCTCTTCCTGGAGGATGGAGGAAGGGAGATGCTACTTCGGAGGAGGTAGTGGATGCCACTGTCTATCGACAGTTGGTGGGGTCGTTGATATATCTGGTCAATACTCGACCCGATATATGCTATGCAGTTAACCAGCTTTCACAAGCTATGGTTAAGCCTACCAAGCTCTTTTGGAAGGCGGGCAAGCATGTATTGCGCTATATCGAAGGCACATCGGGGGATGATGTGGTCTGTGGTACGGACGAGGAGGATGAGTGAAGCTTTCTGGTTTCACTTGATGGCAGATTAGGCGGGGAGCCCAACGGAAGGAAGAGCATGCAGGAGGTTTTCGACATTGGTCGACGGCCGGTTTCACATTACGGCGGAAGCGGTCCGTGGCACTCGATTTAAACGAGCGAGTACATGGCAGCAAGCTTGGCTGCATGTGAGGCTATTTGGATGAGAAAGATCCTCGCAGGTTTGTTCAGGTTGCATTTGGAGCCTACGGTGATCTACTGTGATAACCAGAGCTGCATCAAGCTCTCGGCTAATCCAGTTTTTCATGATAGGTCCAAACATATCGACATCAGGTACCATCACATCAGAGATTGTGTTTAGCGGAGGATCATGATGCTTTCATATGTTCCCACGGAGGATCAGGATGCCGACATCCTGACGAAGGCGCTCACCAGGAGAAAGTTCGAATTCCACAGAGGCAGGATAGGGATTGCAGATAATCCATATCTTGCTAAGAGGGAGTGTTGAGAATGCAGCAAGATGATGGAGCTTAGTGAAATGAAGTCGCCTTCACTAAGTGGGCCCGCAGGCAAATTCTGGCGCAAAGTCTATTTTTAGATTATGTCTATTTTTAGACATACGGAGCATAATTTGGGAATTCTACTTGGAGATTCTTGGAGTATGCGACATGTCGGTAAAAATAGATGAGACCCTAATTTTTAGGACCCAGGCTATTTTTAGACTAATCTCCTAAAAATATGGAAGTCAAATATTATTTACCCTTAATAATATTTTGACTATAAACAGCAGTTTACTCTCTTGGAGCACTTTAGTTTGAGTCATGGAGGTGACTCATGCAACTGACACAAGGAATCACGTGGTTCCTAGGGTTTGATGGCATCTTGCATGGTTGGCTTCAGTTAGACTTCAGTGGCAGGAGTTTTGGAGGAGTTAACGGGACAGATAGTGGAGTTGTGTTCTGTTTGTTTTAGTTGAACTAGTTGGGATTAGTTAACTAACTAATCAACTAGATATGAGTGAAGTAAATTAAATAATATTTAATTTACTAAATATTAACTCATTAGTCAACTCAAGAACACTTCAGTTCACTACAGTGCATGATCAGTTCAGTGGAGACCAATGGAAGAGGTAGATGAAAGGGTGAGTAAAGCTATCAGTTGGTAGATTGGTTTTGCATGAGATTTGCATTACACTTGGAGGAATTTTCCATGACAATTACGCAATCAAGGCAAGGGGATTCGAACCTTGAACCTCTTCATATACAGGCCATGATTGCGCAATAGAGGCAAGGCAATTGGCGGGGAGTTTTGAACCTCAGACTTGTTCAAAACTGAGTCAGATTGTGAGTAACTTCATGAGAGAGTACTGGGTACTTGTGAGGAGTATTGTACTTGTTTGGTTACTTGATTTCTCCATTATAATATACACAATAGCTGCGGGGTTTTCAGCTATAGGCTTTCCCCATACATACTGAGTTAATGTGTGATTGATTTGATGTGTGATTGCTTCTGTTATTTCTGCATGTGACAATTAATTGTAGAAGAAGGTTATGTGTTATGTATGCAATTCGAAATTGATATATGACCAGGTTAATCTTCAGTGAATAAGTGATTTATTCAGCTAATTTCTACAACAGGAGCACCCTTCGACCCTTAATAGCTACTTGATTAATTGGACTGACAGGACGAGAAATTCTCCGTTACCCTTCATGTAAGTCCTTTCCTAGCGAGATTCATTGACCAGGTAAGTCGTGATAACGCATGAAACGACCACCTTTGATAAGCGATAGCGATGTGGTCTTTCCTTCCCCACGCTAGTTGGTGGATTGGCTTTATTTAGGTCTGGGCGGGGAAAGATACATAGTAACGTATTCTAGCTAGACCAGGTAATTCGTAGTAACGCGTGAAACGACCACCTTCGGTAATGAGACCAAGCACTTTCGGTAAGCGTTAGCAATGTGGTTAGTCTTTCCTTCCCAATGCTAGTGAGTGGATTGATTATTAGGGCATTCTTACCTGAGTGGGATTCTCTTCTTCACTGGATGGATATATTGACTTTGGTTGGCGGGTTTTCCGGGGTGAAAGTATCTCTACTGGATGGGAATATTCCCACCCATTACTTTCTCTTACAAGCAGCACTGGATGGGATGGGATGGATCGAGTCAATTAGCCGAGAGAGCTTATCGCTACATCCAACCCCGGATAGGTTTAGAATCCACAGCCGGGAACTTCTGAAAGAGACGTGGCTGCATGGATGGATAGTATGGGTAGGATTTATAATGGGTGGAGGGACGGGGATAGTTGAGTAGCAGCCCATAGGGTGTGGGTTATTACCTTCAGCTTAGGGATATCGTGGAACTGACCCAGATAGTTTGGATTATAAACGGCCAGGAACTGGAAATTCACTTATGAGAGAGACATAGCTGGATAGATTGATTGTATAGTAGTTAATAGGATAGGGTCCTTCAGCAGAAACAGATCGTGGAACTGGCCCGGATATAATTTGATTAGAAACAGGCGGAACTTATTACAAGACATGGCTGGCTGGATAGATTGGATGGCTTGGGATGGAATGGCTAGCATGAAACCACTTTATTGGACGATATAGGGGTACCTTATGGTGTATCGATAAGGTACCCCCTCTTACCTTTTGTAATAATTAGTATTAGTATTAGTTGGCAGAATATTAATACTAAGGGGAATTATAAACCTTAGGGTAATAGGTCCTATCTTATAGTAGGTAATATCTGATACTTCAGGTAAGTTAGTATCAGATATTCTTCCAGTGGGACAATTCATATGAGGTCATTAGTTAATCCTACTTACGATACCTTACGGTTGTTCCCACCTCTCGATCCCTTACGATTCCCATATCTCGATCCCTTATGGTTCCCACCCTTTACGCTACCACACGCTTACCGTCGAATAGTGATGATCGTTGCTTCCACATATACTTTCTATTAGTTCAGTAAAAAGAAAAAAGAATACTACCTCACCTGCTTGACGTTGCGACGATACGTGGTTATCTTCCTTCTTACCATTGAACGATGGCCCTTACCTTTATGCGAACTCGATGAATGATGCTGACGCGAAGGATGATGTTTCTCTTACTTCAAGTCAATCATGAATCTAGCAGCTTCAGAAAGGCCACCATATCAATCAATCTCACGTTAGAGCGCTCACCCACCAACCTTGAATGGATGTCGCAAGACAGTAAGAAAGAACGAATGTTGTAGGGCAGTAATCGAATATGTATGTCATTAAGCTGCCTACAATCTCTATCTCCCGACGGGGGAAAAGGGGGAGAGAAATAGGTGGAGGGTGAAAAGTGGGATGATAGGGGTTGGGAGCGAAAAATACAGAGGATATATATAGGTGGAGCGAAAGAGACGGAGGATATATATAAGTGGAGCGGAGGAACCTGTTCAGTTAGGCAAGTTGGATATTGTAACTTGAGAATTGGATGGTCGAAAGGTAAAGGAGGAATAGATCAGAGATCGGGAGGGATGATAGATCATATCAGGAGGGAGAGGGAGGGAGCAGAAGGAAGTAATTGCGTAAATAATAGCATTCAATTCCGCTGAGGGTGAGGGACGTGCGAGGATAGGAATGTTAACACTAACCATTCATATGGTTAGGATCAACTCTCTTTTAGGGGAGGGCCCCAAAAGCCACCATCAACTTGAAGAACTAAAAGGAGAGGCCCTGTAGGGACTCACTATTCATATGGTGAGGGAATTTCTCTGCAAAAAAGAGTTCTTGCTCCGAAATCAGCGGAGTTGTCGCCCGGATCAACCTTATCCAGACTTTCTTACTGCCTTCATCCTAGGAGATGGAGTACTGCCCTTACCCATTACTGAAGCTAGGAAAGGGTCAGCATCTATTAACCCTTTACCTTACCCCTTACTGAAGTGCATACTACCTGTTCTACCAGACCTTTCACTTTATTACTCTAAAATATAGATGAAAGGTACTCATCGATCAAATAAGAGGATGGGAGCTAAGAAGATAGCAGATAAGAAGTAGATAAGGTATAGCATATATATACTAGGCCTTAAATGGCACGCTAAGCCCATTGTAGCGCATTTTTGAAACGGGCAGGAATACACGAGCTCAACTCGGAACGAAATGTTTTGCCACCTTCAGAGATTGCCCAGACATAGCATCGTGCCATCTTTAGAGATTGGAATAGCATCGCGAGTCAATCGAATTGCTAGTGTGTTCCCGGTGTATCATAAGCCGTGGGGCGCCTCTAAGATCTCATTCTATGTGGCTTATCGAAGCATGTAAAGATCCGGATCACAGTAATTGCTAAAGAACACCAACAAGTGGGTTTGCGGAACTATAAACCATTGAAGCATCATAGGCAAAGGAAGAAGCAAAAGCAAGCGTAGCCAGGGGTGGATTCAGTTAACCGAGTCAAACAGCACATATTGCACTGGACCTGGTCGACTTTGTACCAATTGAAAAAAGAGAAGAATCAGCCACCTCTTGATCCATATTTTGAAGTTGGCCGAGTGAAAACACCCGTTTAAGGACCCATTTATCCACCAGCATCAGTTTAAGCAACACCTGTTGAAGCAATTGAAGTAGCACTCGTGGTTTACCCATAAGCAAAGGCAGAGTGAACTGGAGCACGGTAGGCAGAGGTATAGGCACCATAGGAAGTGGAGTACCATTGATGAAGCAATCACCCCTCGGAACAACTAGGGATTTGAAGATTCTATTAGGATGATATTAGTAAATAAATGGGATGGAGTGAGTTTCGCCTTTTCCACGGAAGGGAAGGAACTCCGCAGATTGTATGGTGTTTTACCATCACACGCGCTTATGCATATTTCATACAGAGCCTGCATAAGAGAAAACATAAGCAGTAGCAGGAGAGGAAGAGGCAGTTGAAGTTGACCGAGTCTAAGAAGCAGCACAATAAGCAAAGGTACCCACCGTTGCATCTGATCGGGTGGAAGAATCCGTTCCAGGTTAAGAGACATAGTCTGCTGATCCGGTTCCAGGTTAAGATTCAGTGCCCAATACGTACGTATCCACGGCCCTCCTTCGCTAGGTTCCAAATCCTGGGGATCCCATTGATCCAGAGCTAGTCGATTACCCAATCCCCGGTGAGGTTGATCCGTCGTCGAAGGTATTAGAGGCAAAGAGAATAGCAGTTATTTCCAAGGCTTTCTCCTCGCACATAGACAGACACAGATATTTCGGCCCTTGGTTTTGTTCCTTCCTATAACCCGTTGGAGAGCCCTCACAGTTACAGTTCCAATTCTAGATTAGGTGTCGTCATGGGATGATATGGCTCCGCTTACATTCTAGGATATATTTTCATTTGTACAAAACCAACATCCACAACCATTACCTCCTTGTGCTCTTGATCCTCAAATTGCAAACTGCCTGCAAGATGTTCCCTATTAATTACAGTTGTAGTTTAGTTATTCAACTTTGATTCCCGATTGGTGCAATGAAGTAGTTCAATCTTAGTTATTCTAATTAGTTTTTTGTAGGTTCACAGCCTAAGCTCACACTATGACTATTTTGCTGCTACCGCAAAGCCTGACTATATAACTCACTAGTCCTACTAGTAGTTTAACAACTTTACACGTTCCAATAGTTCAACTTAACAGCCCAATAGCTGTAGTAAAGAACTCTGAGTCCCATAAGTCCCATGCATGGGGGCAACTTCACTTAATAGACTTCGCCCATTTCACATAGGATTGAAATCCAGATAGAACCATTTCTTATGCACTGATGTTAATTAAGGTAAGTTAATATGTGAACTCTTCTTCACTACTGATACTAGCATATATATATACGTTTCATACCATTGTCATTTTGAATCTGGATATGTAATCTGATGATGAATATGGGACTTGAAACAAAATAAATAAAAAATCTACAAATCTAAGATCAATGGGATGCCCTTGCACTCTTCAAAGGCCCACCACTTATTCCATAGCTAATAGGAAGTAAGGATAAGAGAAGTTCCCCATCGTTTCAACCTCTGAATACAGACATAGCTGCATTGGAGCCATGTTGGCTACTTAACGAGCATAAACTTCAGATGCATTTGTTGGAAGCATTCATTGTTGCGGAAGTTCAGGATTCTGGTTCTGTTAGGCTTGCGCAACTCGATGGAGTTATCAGACAAGGATGGGTGAATAGCGCACGCCTGAAGCCCTATGCTTCTGCTTAGTCATCCAGTATGGTAGCACTCATGTCACAGGGAGTGAGTTAGAGTAGGAGTTAGTGTTGTAGTTCTATTTTGGTTGTTGCGTCAGTTTAGTTTTCTTTTTGCACCAGTCATTTGTGTTTTCCTTAGTTAGATAGATAATACTATTGTGGTCGGCGAACCAATATATTCAGCTTTTCATCGCCACCCAGAAGTCGCGTCACGTCGCGTCAACCCAATTATTTAGTATCAAAGAGTCGTTAAGGCATGATTAGTGCATTTACCGCTGCTTGTGTCAAATCGATGCTTTAGATCTTCGCATTTCAAGCTGGATACCGCCGAATCCCACTAAATCCACCATTAATGAAGTGTCAACCTGCTGTCATGGCTAAATGAGAAAAATCACATAAGTCCCACTCTGTTGGTCACTTTGCATCCTTGAAAGCCGACGCATTTCGAACTGGAACCCTCACAACGATGATAACAGTGTGATCACCGGGCTACCTCAAGACCTCCAGTTCACCTTGTCTACCAACGCCGTGTGCGTCTAATGGGGAAAAAAGCAGCCACTAAACCATCCGGCAACAAAGCTGCAGCCAAGCAGCAGAAACCCGCTGAGCCTAGAGAAGGCCCAAGCTTTCATAGCTGGTGCTAACCTCTTGATAGGTAAATGGAAGAGTAAGGGTTAAGAATTCGAAGCTTTCAGGAGCCGCGCCTTTGCAGAGGTACCAGAGTTGGCTCCTTCAGGGCCTGAAGATGCACAAGGATCAAGCACACAGCAAAGTTAGCATCCTCGCTGGCTAGATACAAAGGTAAAGGTAAGGGTCGTAGAGGCAGCGGATCCATATCCATAACCAGATGAAGTTGATCCATATCCAGTAGCATCCCTTCCTTTTCGAAAGTAAGCATGCCCAGACCATAACATTCCGTATTATTTCATTAAGTAAGCTGGATAAAGTAGGCGTGCTTTTGAATTTGATTTTGAAAAGAATGAATTGATGGACAAGTGAAATGTCTCCATGTGAGCTCGTATATCAATGAAGTATTTCTTATTTCTTCCTTTTTCAATGGAACATTGCTGGCTTGTTGGCTGCTTGAATTCAATCATGAAATCATTAACTAATTCGTGTCTATCCCGAACTTAGTAATAAAATAGAGAAATTCTAAATGTGTGTGTGTCCCTGGGCTAATGCCGGCGAGTAGTATCCTTCTTGTTCGTGTAGGTGGTACTATCATACTGTGTGAAAGGATGTATTACTGGGTCTACCTTCCCAAATTATTGTCTGACGGTAGCTCCACCTGTCCCTCCTTGGCTTGTAGCATCCTAATGTTTCAGTGCCTACCTGGTCTAGAAGGTCCATATCAAAGTCTAAAGGCATAAAATGCATATATACAATAAAAGTATAAAGGCCAGGTAATAAGGCAAGTACTAAACTAACTCAAAGAGAGAGAGAGAGCAAGTATTGGATAAGATAGCCTGCCCATAACAAAATGGGAATGAAAGCAAAGCTCTGTGGTGGATTCATTTGGATATACTAAACCCAGGCAGGTAAGTTCGTGATGGTAGATCGTATGCCTATGCCATAGGTAGGTTGGTGAGGCAGGTGGTAATTGCCTAAAGTAGGTGGTGTAGGGTAGGTTATCTGAGAAACCAAAAGCTAGGTAGGGATGTGTCTAAATCTAACAAGATTTGTGATGATAGGTGGGATGGCTTTAAAACTAAGTAGGCATCGTATGTCAAGATCTTAAGATAGCAAGCAAGACGCAAAAAAACCCTGTCCTGCCTTGTTTCTCATGGTGTATTCTCTACATAACTAAACCATATCGTGCTCCTTTGCAAACCTAGGTGTTCGTGATGTGGATGGATCGTAAATAATCTAATTGTCAAGTTTGATTGGGTGACCCCCTACCCTGGCGGTGTTTCGTTCGGTCTCGGTGTGTGTGGTTAGCGAGCTAGTGTCTGTGTGGGATGAGCCAGCCAGCAACACAATAATCAATGTTCAGCGAGCAATACATTTATAATTAGGTATAAAGCTCTCTAAGAAGCCGTGATCAGCCAGCAGCCAAGAATCCAATCCCTTACTTGGGGTTTGGCAAGTCTAAAAGAAATGGAGTAGTACCAGTGCCGATACGTTGGTATATCTCCAAGAATCCAATCGCTTGCCTTGGGTGTGGCAGGCCTTTCGTCAAACTCCAGTAAGTGCATCCATCCAAGCAACTCCAGGCTCAGCAGGTGATCCAGTTCAGCCAGTAAATAGCATCCATCCATCCTGCCTGCCTACCTCGTAGCTGGATGACCCGCTAAGTCTTAATTGAATTGAGCGCTAGTTATTTGTTTAGTGAGCGAGCGTAATCTAGAATTGAGAGTTGGCTCGACCTACTTAGCATGCCCTATATTTTCATTATCATTAGAGGGCCCTTTTCACGTATAGATAGGGGGACTCGACCTACCCAGGGCAAAAATATCACACTACCATCATCGAATAAAGGGATATCCCTCCCCCAATATATTGGTATTTCCCTCCCCCAATATATAGAAAGCTAAATGCCTTCATCGGATCAAGAATGAAAATCCCTACCGCATGAGATACAGAGGTGAAAGGGGACCCAGAGCCCAGATTCCATCTCGGGGGATTCCACCTATCACTCGACCGACCCCGCCCATCCCTACAAGGATCTTTTATATATGTTATGCTGCATTCCAACGACCCCCATATGCCCAGCCCAAAATTCTCATTATTTATGTATTCTTATCATCGATGTCCCCCCCCACTCCATGAGTAGAGGATGCTTTCTTATTCTATAAACCGGAATAACTCACTATCGAAACGTCGCGTCACCCTAACGTTAACAAATTCCCTCTGATGGTGTTTCTCCTCCTGGACGTGCTCATATGGTCCTACCCATAGCTATTTGATCGGTATTAACTGAGCATTTTCTGTTTCATTCTCATTTTTTATATATGTAATTATGCTTTTATTTGGCTCCAGGTTAAATGAACTCATTCTGTAGTACAATTTTCATAAATAAAGGTCTTAAAAGTGCATTGCTATTATAAAAAAGTGTTGGTGAACCTATGCTAAATCAATCAATCAAGATGAACTCATTTTTGTCAATTCGATGTTATTCTTATTCACAACCTAACCCGAATAAAAACGATGTGTTCAATCAACCCCTTCATATGATCGATGATCCCTTTGATATAGATTCGTGGCTAACTTAGCATTAGGCGTTCTTCCTTATTTCCTATAAGACTACTTCATTCCTTAGCTCAAAGAGCACGTTCTAAGGTGTTGTGTCCTCTCTTTATGAAATTGAAAGAAGGCAGAAATACTTCGCTAACGCTCACACTCTAACGGAGTTCACAAACAAAATAGACTAATCAATTTGGTGAAAGCATTATATATATTCTCGTTCCAAAAGTCATTTGGGTAAATGGAAATGGAAGAGAGATGTTTCCAATTCCGATTTGTTTTCCAAATCTCGGTAATTATGGATATTGGACTTATTTCCTTGGCCGACATGTCGTAAATCAGAGGCTACTGCCTTAGATACTTGGCTTTCCTGCTCCCATCTCAGCTCAGTAAGTAAGGACCTTACCTTCGTTATCTCTTTGAGGGGAATAAATCAATGGATTCAGTGACCCTTCCTTCAAAGAGCGAGTGAGACACGAATAAATCAATCGAATTTTGGCTGGCTTTAGAGCTGGCTTTCTAAATCGCTAAATCGCTCGCCCTCACTTTGGTCAAGATCGAAGGTCGAGGATCGAGATGCCCCCTCACCTTGAAATTGTGCCATGAAGGTTCAATGAGTAAAAGTGATCGGTCAGTATCAGCTCCGAGTCCCATAGATCCGTAAGGTGCAGCTGGCTCTATAAGTTCTGTAGCGGTAGCTCTTATTCACCAACAAGGAGGCCAGTATAGGCCAACAAGGAGCGTTGGTGCTTATTACCCCTAATGAGGCAAGCGGTAGCGATCCAACCAACCAACAAACCATTTGCTTTCGCTCTATCCAGGTAAGGCTGTTTTCTTATTAGCGCTCTGCTCTAGGTATAGTTTGATTAGCAGATCCCGCTTTGTTTGTTTGTTCGCCCCCAGAGGGCATTATCGGTCGGCTGTTCATAAACCCCCACTCCCTAACCACCCCCACGGACTCGAGCAAGTAACGGAAGGGTCTCCCACGTCCTCATGCTGTAAGTGTAGAAACGATCTTTTTACCAGGGACTCAAGGCAGCAAGTGAAAAATCCCTATCCTATCCCTAAGTAAGTCTCTGTAGTAACAGTGTTCTGTACCGTTCAGTTCCTTTAGCCATGATAAAGCTATTAACTGGGTACTATGCTCTCTCTTAACGCTAAGCTAAGAGCAGCTAAATCGAGGTAGGTTGGCTCATTTATCCTCTACCCTCCCTTCTGGCTTGACCTCTATTGTGGAGGTAAATCCCCTCTGCGGACAGAGGCGATCCCTACTAGCCCAGATCGGGTCTAGCAACAATCGTTCACGCTATAGTGCAGGTTCCTAATTGCAAATAAACCAACTAGCGATGAAGGCTTACATGGAATCCAACGCTGTCGCTCGTAGAGGTAGCGCTCCCGTTCCTTAGCTCTGGCAGATCACAATTCTCACGATCTCCGTGATCGGACACCTGCACACGCAAGAAACAAAACAAACGCAAGCGTAAAATCCTGTGCATACAACTATATGTCAGTCAGAGAAGACATAACTCATGATCATCATCAAGAACAAGAGTGCAACCATAACCAATAGTCGCTTATCATTAATTCATCAAAAGAAGAATACGCCATAGCTGCGGCGGACGTTATCGCCGATAGCTAAATGGGTGAACGTGTCTCCATAAGCTTGTCGGGGATGGAATGGCTACTATAACTTCGGATGTCTTTGAAAATGATCTCCTTGGCAGATTTGTGATCAAAAGGGAATGGATCAAAGCTCTTGTGACATTAGGCTCTTGGGAACTTGGAGACTAGCTTGCAAATGAGATGAAGCAAGCTTTTATAGATGGAGGAAGGAGTTGGGATCCCTGTAATCATGGGATTGGCCCTATCCTCAAGGAAGCTTCCATGAGAGGTGGCAAACTACTTCCTCTACATGGAAATCCAGAGCCAAACGTCCCAACTCAATTTAGAGACCAATTCAGGAGTTGGTTGGAGTCAATATTTCGCCATTTATTTTTAAAAAACACCCTTTATTAAGCCTGGCACGAGTGCGACTCTGAGATAGAGCGCCAATTGGCGCGCCCTCTTTGGAAGATTTCCCCCATTGGCGCGGGTATAACACTGGCTAGTCACGCCAAGGATGAAAAGGCTATTTTTAGGGTTTTTCACAAGGAGATGTCTTCAGGGGAATGAAATTCCATGTCTAGGGGAATGTCATGAAAGTGTTTTCAAGTTATGTCTACTCACGAGGTCATGAGAATGAGCCCTCCAATTGTGCGGGGATGGGGGTGCGAGGACGGTGAAAAATTACTGTGTAACAGATGCCCCCTAAAGCATGAGGCCCGAGAGAGAGAGAGGGGTGAAATGCTTTACGAGAACGTGTCCAACTGAAAACACCACCGTCGGAAAACCTACGTAGAGAAGTACAACTGATATCTCAAATACATGATATATGTGGTATGAGCACAGCCATCCATAACAGAGTATACAATAATCCAGATCCAAGGCATGGACGCAGCCATCCAGTGAGTATTAGTAAATAGACTCAGGTATGGTTGCAGCCATCCAATCAGCGAGTCATGTAACTAATCTTAATAATCCACAAAATCACAGCCTGGATTATAACAAGCAGAATCTAGGGTCTTGCGCTTCATCTCGACCTGAACAAAGTACAAGTTCAAGCATGCGAATATGTGAGCTAAACTCGAACATGCAAGAACATGAAAGCTGTTAATAGACGCGAGAGGTACCACCATTAATGCCAATGGTCCTCAAGGTACTACAGGTACAATCTACAGCATGTGAACAATGAGCTGACGTCGAACACTCGCAGAATCACTCGATCGGAGGCCAATGATGAAAACCTCACGTCGAATGCGAAGAACCCGCCATTGAGGCATGCCGGCTCTAAGGTACCAGAAGGGATTATCTAGATCAGCTTCCTGGATAATGAGCTGAAGTCGACATGAAGTGACCTTGATCGAAGGTGGGCCATAGTGTTTCCCACATCATCGACGCGAGACAGAGGAACATAATGTTTTTGGGAATCACGATCAGATGAGAATCACAGGAAGGTTGAAATCTGCAGAGGTCAACTTCTCTTCAACATATCGGCGGCACGATAGTGGATTTGGAAATATTTGACATCAAAAGATCAAGGGTCACGATGACAAGGCAAAGAGAAGATGAGAGGTCAAAAGGGATCACCCAAACTCACGGAGGCAAGTGGAAAACGAGATGAGATATCCCCAACCCGAAACGAATGCAGACAAGTGCCATGTTCAAGAGCGACATATTGCCGACACGACAATGATTTTGGTTCCATTTTCCCCACCATTTCTGGCGAGTACCTCTTTATTTTTACACAAGCTTGAATAGGATACCATATGCTTGTCATATAAATCCGTCCTTCGGACGAATCCATCCTAGTACATTTAATGAGCCCTAGGAAGGAGAAACTCGAATATCGTCATTACGACTGAATCTGATGTCATCAGAGTTTAACGAGTCTGAAAAAGGAAGAACTCGACGTCTTTTCATGTTTAGAGAGTTTGAAAAGACAGCAGAAAAGTAAACTCCAAAGGTCCCTTTTCGTAAATAGTTCCTCAGATCCGAAAAGGTAGAAAACTTTGTCTGAGAAAACCTCCTAGTCGCAATAGGCTAGGGTATTCCTTTTTCGTAAATAATCTATCCCAGCCTGAAAAAGGGGTAAACGTATACTGGGTAGATGTCGTTTCGTGTCCACTTTAACGAGATCGAAACGATAAGGGACTCGACAATATTTTCATGTTTAGAGAGTCAGAAAAGAGCTGAAAGATGACTCCTCCTGGAGGAACGAGTGGTATAAGGGATAGCAACTGGTTCCGGTGCTGGTGGAACTGCTCAAAACAAATAAAATTCAAGAGGTTGGCTAACAAGACCACTCATCGCAGCGGTTCCTCAGGAATGGGTAAAACAACCAAGTGAAGGCATATAATCGGCCAAGCAGATAATCACGATAGAGTGAGAAAACCAAGGTTCATCTGGCAAAAACAGGCTGATAAAATGACAATCACAAGAGGTAAAATGGGAAAGGTTTCATTTTTACACAAGCTTGAAATCAGAAAACTCTGCTTGAAGTTGGTTTCATTTTTACACAAGCTTGAAACAAAGATAAACTATGCTTGAAATCGGTTTCATTTTTACACAAGCTTGAAACGGAAATAAACTATGCTTGAAAAAGTAAGCATGCCCCCAGCATGGTGACTCAATTCGAGGTACATGCCCCCCAAGCTTCAATCCATATGAAAGGAAGATGGAGTGAAGGTTCAAATTACGAGATCGGAGAAAGACTCGACTGGGATTTTACGAGAACTTAACAAAGACTCGAATTGAACAGCAACGTGTTTCATTGTTTTAACTAGGTTGACACATTAAAAGAACTATCCTCAGACACCCTTGTTTCATTTTTTAAGGAGCTTAACACAAGACAAGGAACTATGCTCCAGCGACCTTGTTTCATTTTTTAAGGAGCTTGACACAAGACAAGGAACTCTGCTCCAACAACCTGGTTTCATTTTTTAAAGAGCTTGACACAGGAAGGGAACCATGCTCTGACCAACTTGTTTCATTTTTTAAGGAGCTTGACACAAGAAAAGAACCATGCTCCGACCGACCTCATCATAATGAACAAGAAGTCATCGCTTCCAAGAGTTCCACTCCCGATGGAAGCCTAAACATCCTGGAAGTCAGGACCCAATGCCCCCAGCACACTATGCACTACGGCATCATTACTGAGTACAGACACGGGGTAGGTAGCCACATAGTTGACCTGCCGTGGGGCAGATACAACAGGTGGATAAAAACCAGGAAGGGATGATGGCAGGTCAGTTTCCACATCAGGACCAAAGAATGAAAGTTGATCAATGGTCACGATCTGTCCTTCATGTGGAAAACAGACCACACGAAAAAGGGAGGAGACAAGTGCTCCCATGTCATAGGTGTAATTGCGCCCCAAGAGAAAATTGAAATCTAAGGGGCCTGGAACAACCATCACGTCCATATGGACGGTTTTACCTCCCAAAGTAATAGGTAACCTTGGAAGGATCCCTAACGGTTGACTCGTTCTTCTATTAAATGCTAAAATATTCTGCATAACAGGCGCAAGCGGCGGTGAGCCAAAATCTTGCCAAGTAGTTGAGGATAGAACACTAATAGACGCACCTTCATCTATAATGGTACTGGGTACAACCAGACCAAAAGCCTGTACTGTGATCTCGAAAGGCACATAAGACGGAAGGCGGTATACCGCAAATCGATTCCAATCAAAGGAAGCAACCAAACTACTTGGAGGGGCTACCATCGAACGAAGATGGTCTTCCCCTGGTGTTACGAAAGAAGGAGCATCCTCCACTACCTCCATCTCGAAGGCGGGAGGAGTATCCTCCAGGACCTCCATCACAGGAGGCGGAGGAGCAGCTTCTTGAGATGTAGGGACAGGAGAATCTTTCTCCAAGTCTGAGGAATCTGAAGAAACAAGAAGAACCTGAGGGATGTGAGGTCCACTCTCAACGGAAAAGACCTGGTGCACCGCAGACAGGGCTAGTTCAACCGATCCCACAACCAATGGTTGGTCAGGGATGGATTCATGAATTTGAATTTCTGAGGGAGCGGGATCGACCAAGGATGACTCTTGACCAATCGTAGGATCAGCTGGTGGAGGACTCAAAGAAATCTGTTTGTAACCAGCCGGAAGGCATGGTGTAGAAACAGTCAAGTTGTCCAAAACTCTCTTGGCTTCATCCATGTAAGGACAAAGGTGAATGGCATGGTGCCCTTCACACAACTTACAGGGATTGGTAATCTTACCCTGCTTCTTAGGAGCCTTACCAGCACTAGCTGAAGACGTGCCCCCAACCTAGCTCCCAGAATCCAAAGGCAATGGCGGGCAACTGTTGGACTATACTTGGAGCACCTTGGGAATGGCAGGGCAATCTCGAAGAAGATGGTTTCCCTGGCACAACATGCAAGGGAACTTGACTTTCCGCAGAGGGTTGGAAGGTTTAGCGACGGAAGGATTCTTAGGCGCAATAGCCGCAGACCTAGCCTCTCCTTTATCAGACTTCTTCTTCTTTGTCTTCTTCTTCTTCTTCTTAGCCACCTGGTTACTCGAATCCAAACTTTCACCAGGCGAAGTAGAAGAGGAGGATGCGGAAACGGGTGAAGAAGGGGAGAGGTCCACCTTGGAATCAACATGACGTTGTTCATGTGGAGGAACTGATTGAACAGAAGCCGAGACATTCGGGACCACAGAGGTTGAAAACAACGAAACAGGCAACCCAACAGTTAACCCAGGAAGGGACAACGTTGCCATATAAGGAGCACCGACATTTCCAAAAGGAGGAAAAGGACCAGGATTCCCATCGGAGGGGATTCCTTGGTTGGTGAACTCTAGAAAAGTTGCCATCAACAACTCAAAACCGCACACGGGCTAAAAACCAAGGCACACAATCAAACGGCCAACAAGCAAACTCTAACAGGGCGTGTGATTGCGGGTGATTTATTTTACCACATTGAAATTTAGAAACTTCACCGTTTCATGTTTTAAGAGTCGAGAAACAGATGAAAGGTGACTCTATCTCTTTCAATTTTGAAGCAAGCGTGAAAGGACAAGTGCTTGGTGATCCTTTCAAATTTAAAGAGTCAGAAAAGATCAAATGACTACTTAAGAATACTAGGCAAAGGGTGTACCAAATAACCGTGAACTGCAATATACACCTTGGTTTCAAAAATGAAAGAGAAATCAACCAAGGACTTAACGTACGTGCAGGCAATCTCCCCGAATGTTGTTTCCGGTGTATCACGGATATAGGGCGGCAGACTCGGCTTCCTATGGATAAAAGATAGAAACCTAGTGGGGTATCCCTTTATATACTCGACGGTACGGGGAGCACAAGTCCGTACTAGTGTTGTCTAAAGTCAAGAGGCGAACGACAGCTACTAGGTTTAAAGACGCCAGAACACGTCTCTAGCCTAGACCACTAAATGTTGCGTTAATGTTTCAATGCTACCTTAGTGTAAATTGAGTAAATTTTAATGTTTATCTTCAATTACGTTTCAGTTTTCAGGCCCTAGCGAGTGCGATGTCACAAAATCTTCTAAATGCACACTATATGCCATAGTATATCATTTCATTCGATGAAAGCTAACTGCGAAAGGGTTGAGAGCTTTTCTCACAAATAAAATGATCAGAAAACAACCAGCAAAGTCTCTAATGCAGCTAATGTAAACCAAAAATTTTCTCTCAAAGTTACTAATCACTAATAACACCGAAAAGATTTTAA
Organism: Pinus albicaulis; assembly: GCA_034641835.2. Taxonomy (NCBI): domain Eukaryota; kingdom Viridiplantae; phylum Streptophyta; class Pinopsida; order Pinales; family Pinaceae; genus Pinus; species Pinus albicaulis. Next base: position 811,433,922 of record CM076575.1, read on the forward strand.
TTTGCACTAACTAATCAAAAGCAAAAGAGATTTTTTTAATATTTTCAATGTTTAATAGCAATAAGCACTAAACAAAATGAAAACTAATGAAGAGAAATTTGAGATGCGATAGTAAGAGAGAAAAAATGAGCAAATCACTCAATGAATACACGCAATCAGACCTCAAATTGAAAAAACAGTCCCTCAAAACCAAAAGAATCCCAAAGACTCAAATGGACCATGTAATCTAGGCCCAAAAGAGGCAAAGCGAAATTCGAATGAAGAAGAGAACAAACACTCAAATAACGCAATAAAGTGATAAACAATCGCTAAACGAATGTAAAGAAGCAATCACAAGGTCGAATGAACCGATACAAACCCAAAACTCCCAAGGGAGGCTCGACACACAAGAGGGCCTAGATGCCCTAGGGCTAGAAAGTGAAATCGATGGAAACGGGCAAACAACCAAAGGACGAAGGTCACAGCGAGTCAAACAAGGCTCCAAAACACTCAAGCAAGCGAAAAAACAAGGCCAAAATCACAGATCAATCTCAAAAGGCTCAAAACACAGAAAACCCTAATACCTCACAGGATTGGCGCGACTGTGAGGCTGAAATTAGCGCCAGAATGGAATTGGCGCGGGTGATACACAAGCAACCTGCGCCAATGGGCGAAACTGTCAAGATGAAAAGCGCGCCAGTCGAGTTAACTATGGGAAAAATAAAAAAGAGCAGTCCAGACACAGACCAATGATGACAAGGCCAAACAAAAGCCAAACAAACAGAAAAAAAAACCCAAAGCGCTGACCAAGCAAGCAAGGTCAAGAATCAACCGAAAAGACAAGACAACACTCTAAGCGTTCAGTTCATAAACTAAACCGGAGATTGATTGAAGTAGCGTTGATATACTTCGCTGATGCAAAGCAAAAGCGTTTCGAAGGCTATCTGGCTAACTTCAGGCCCCGTCTGTAGCTTACAAAGCAGAACAACAACAAGCCAATGGTCCCCAGTGGAGTCACCAATTTGTTGTGGAGTTAAATCCGCTCTGTTGACAGAGGCGATCCCTACTAGCCCAGATCGGGTCTAGCAACAATCGTTCATGCTACAGTGCAAGTTCCTAATTGCAAATAAACCAACTAGTGATGAAGGCTTACCTGGAATCCAACGTTGTCGCTCGTAGAGGTAGCGCTCCCGTTCCTTAGCTCTGGCAGATCACAATCCTCACGATCTCTGTGATCGGACACCTGCACACGCAAGAAACAAAACAAACGCAAGCGTAAAATCCAGTGCATACAACTATATGTCAGTCAGAGAAGATATAACTCATGATCATCATCAAGAACAAGAGTGGAACCATAACCAATAGTCGCTTATCATTAATTAATCAAAAGAAGAATAAAACCATAGCTCTGACATTGAATTCTCCTTCGGAGGGTCGTCAGCAGAACGTGTCTCGATAAAGCCTGTCAGGGATGGGACAAGCCTCTCTCTTCGGATGTCTCGACAATGATCTCCTTGCTTGAATTTGGCCTTAAGGGAATGGATCAAAGCTCTTGCAGCATTAGGCTCTTGGGAACTTGGAGACTAGCTTGAAAATGAGATGAGCAAGCTTTTATAGATGGAGGAAGGGGAGTTGGGATCCCTATAATCATGGGATTGGCCCTATCGTCAAGGAAGCTTCCATGAGAGGTGGCAAACCACTTCCTCTACATGGAGATCCAGAGCCAAACCTCCCAACTCAAATTAGATACAAGTTCTTGGATCAGTTAGGACGAAACTTCCGCCATTTATTTTTAAAAAACACTCCTTAAAATGGCTAGCGCGAGTGCGACTCTGGGACAGAGCGCCAATTGGCGCGCCCTCTTTGAAGGATTTCCCCCATTGGCGCGGGTACTGAACTGGCTACTCGTGCCAATGCAAAAAGGGGTGTTTTTAGGGTTTTTCACAAGGAGTCGTCTTCAGGGTAATGAAAGTACATGTTCAGGGGAATGCCATGAAAGTGTTTTCAAGTTATGTCACTGCTCACAGGTCATAGAATGAACCCTCCAATTGTGTGGGATGGGGAATTGCAGGGATGGTGACAAATTGTTGTGTAACAACCTCAACGGCTTAAGGCAGGCAGTCTGCATTCTATAAGGTCAGCTAGTACCAGCAGTGTCCTTCCTTAGGGCAGCATAGCTCCACCATAGGTCAGCTAGTACAGGCAGTGTCCTTCCTTCTGTCTATGGAGAGAGAATTATTGTATTGATGGGCTTCAACATAAGAGAATTGGTAGGTATTGGTCACGGGCTTCAAACAGCATTCACCAGCGTTCGATAACACCTGCTTGAAGCAAGGAACTTAGTGGGTAGACACGCTATGAACCTTTACCCTTGCTTACTTCTGTGTTTCCGTTCCGCCCTGCCTCACCTTAATACCTAGACATGTTCACCTAGACCACTTATTGAATGAGGCGCTTTGGAGATATCGCTAGGAACCCTCTTATAGAGACCGGCACTAAACGTGTCTCACCCTTACCCTTATCCCTTATGTGATAATACCTGCCCACCTATCCAACCCTATTTCCCTATACCACTTGGATGAATGAATCTGTTTGCTAGGAGACCCTTTACTATTTACTTTATTAAGCCTACCTTGCTCTTTTATCTATACTCTACCCATCCCACCTATAGATTCCGCTAGGATATTAACCCTTGACCCTATCTTCCCTTTACCTTGACTGTTACTAACTACCCCTCCAATCATACTACCTAGACCTGTTAGCCTTATATCACTTGCTTCATGAATTGTTTAGTAGGGACTGACTGCTCTTATCTTCTATTAGAAGGACTGACTGGATCCACCAACCCCTTGACTCTTGATTACTACCGAAATCCTAGGAGATGGAGTTATGCCCTTCCCATTTCATTACCCTTATCTTAGAAGGAACGGGATCCCACTACCTTACCCTTCCTATAGCCCCAACACGCACGTATCACAATCACCGTGTACCCACTTATGTTCTTATACGCCTTTGTTTTGTTTTATTAGCTTTTATATTATGTATATTTCATTTCTAGAATCACATTTTCTTTAATATGCTGCTGGCCTGGGTACGACGTATGAACTATTGATACGGCCGAGCCTTGTTGATACAATTTAGAAATTAGAATCTACTCCATTCTAGGAATCAACCTACCTGTCTTTAGTTTACTGCCTGCCACCTAATCACTAGACCTGTTCAAACTAGACCACTTGAGGAATTTCTTGTTTAGGAACTACTGCTATTATTACTTCTCTTAGAAGGACTAGATCACTATGTGCCTTACCCTACTTATTTATAATGAATCGGCTATAAATACTTCGTACGGGAAGGGGAGGCATCTAGTAATGAACCCTTTACCCTTGCCTTACCTTTTTTGATTAAGTGTTACCCCATAAAACCTATCGACCTTCAGAACTAGACCTGTTTGATACCACTTTCTTCAGTAATCAGAGGTACAGCTAGAGAGAGACCCGGTATTGCATGGCATGAAACATTCTTCAATGTTGACAAACTACCTACCTATGGACTTAGAACTGTTAGCCTTATACCACTTGACTCAGTAATGCTTAGGCTACTGCACTAGACTTCAGGATTCACCCAGCCTTACATTTAGTATCATATACAGCAAGCACTCCATCACTACGGATCCACCTAGAGACCTAGACTAGACCACTTGGAGTCATTAAGAGCTTAGGAGGGACCACTATTTACCCTATGTTAGAGTTAGACTGTTTAGTTGTGGGACTCCAGATCTATAAGGGCAGATAGGGGTTAACTCCCTGATACCCTCTATAGGGGCCCTATAATCAGTATACCTCCCCTGGCTTTAATGGGTGTGATAATATTGACCTCTGACCCATTTCCCTCGTTTAAAAATAACCACCAGGTAGCCCATTAGTGAGCATCATACGCTCACTGGCTTCTATGGGTATGGGGAGGGGTAAAAGGTTGTGTGCACCAGGTTGTGTTCCCTTTTATTACCCAGGTATTTGCTTTGCCCTGCTCTTGGGTCTATCAATCCAGCTATCTGAAGTGATCAATAAGGGCATGGATGAAGGAAGAGGTCTGCGGACTCTAGTCTCACTGCTGGGTCTATAGGTATGCTAGCGGACTAATAAAAAGGTTATGCTTCGACTACTTAATCAAGTTCAATTTCTGGTGGTAGATCAACAGAAACTGCAACTAGAGATGGACCGAGATCCAACCACCTCTGCCCCTATGGTACCTACGTAACCGGGCTACTTATCTGGTTCTTCAACTGTCTTTGTCTTCCCTTCTGCTGTCTTTCTAGCTGCCTTTTACTCTCAAATTGGAGGATCTCCTGCCTCAGATGCTGTTAGTGAAACTGGCATTGTAACTGGATTTGCTACTGGCTCTAAACCAGGTTGTTGTGTTTATAGTACGGTGTCGCGTGATCGTTCAAAAAGTGCATAAGGGCAGACCCGTTTCTATCCCATGCTTAGCGATACTTTAGGGTGATCTCCGCGGTCATCTGTGTATGAATCTACTGGTAAAAGGTAAATAACTGGAACTAGATCAATTGGGTAGGTTAAAGCTAAACCAATCAGGCAATTTGCAAAGGAATTATCATAGATGTCGTCCCCTCCCTACTGAAATTCCTTCCTAACTTCATGAATTTGTTGGTCAACACTCCACTCCATAGGTTGTTGGGTCAAAGAAAGTAAGGTAAAGGGTTCATAGATGTTGTACCTGTTGGTATCCCGTGTTTTGACAGTTTGGCAAATCAAAAGACAAGGCAACATCATAACCAATCTTTAGAGTTCCAGGATCTAGTCCTCTTGTTCTCAGAGAGGGATCTCTCAAATATTTGTTTGCAAAGGTTTATCTTGTTTGCTTTGGTTATGGATTTTAGACTAGTTATTACGTGTAGATGTTTGTTTGTTTGGGTTGAGTTGATACAGCAGAATATGAAAGGTCTAGGAAAGATAGACAGAAAGAGGAAATATCCGGTTCATTGGGCAATGGAGTCAAAATAAGATCATGACAAACTCTTCAAGGGATATGGGATATCAAAGGGCAAATCTAACTTGGCCACAGGATCCTTTGTTTTGGAATGAGATGGACATTAATGATTTGGAAAAAGAAATTTAATTCTCAAAAAAGGGAACTTGAGAAACATGACTTATCAATAAAGAGATATTTGATAGACAGGGCTAACCATAAATTCTACAAACATTCTTTAAGCAAATAATGATTTCAAGACAACTTCTAAAATGAGATCTAAGATTCGGGGAACACCCTATTTCCTCAAAGATCTTATTTTAAAGGATTTAGAAAACATAAAAGATTCACTGATAGTTGCATTCATAGAAGAGGGAACACCTAAATAACATCCGTGTTTGCAACTATAAAGACCTTCAAAACAACTGTTTAAGCAGGGGCAAAGGGTAAGATCAAAACCGACCTCTTTGGTTAACTTAAGACAATGGTACTTCGAAGGGAGATTTCAATAACGACTTTCAAGTGATGGCAGACAAGCAGGAAGAACCATAACATGCTGAAACCAACTATTTGAGCTATCAAGGAAATAAATGAGCATGAAGACTAAAGAGAAGGTTTAAAGCCTCTAAAATACTTCAGCAGAAGAAAACATAAAACAGTGAAGGGTGAACAGGTCTAAGGTGCTTCCAGGAGTCATTTCTTAGCCTAAAACTTTCAGCCTAATATAGTAAGAAATTATGGAACATAATGAAAACAAGGGAAAAAAACATTTAACAGTTCAGAGCACTTCACCAACAGCCAAGCTCATGGATCCAATGATAGAGCCTTCTCAGGAACAGACATGCAACGGCATCATCAAGACATCCAAGACTCCAAATTATTTTCAACTTCAACAGACTTGTATATTTATTACAGAGAGTTTCAATATTACAACTTGTGATCAAACAGCAACCAACCTTCTCATCTTATGCAGAAGTACTTATAGGAAGATGAGGAGGTGAGAACTAACAAAAATATCTCGTGAACCATTAATACAGATTAAATGACTTCTCGGTCTCTTGAGGGGTTCGATGGAGAAGTGTACAAGTGGATCACTGTATTAATGTTTTACAATTAATATCAAAGCTCGGTGGGAGCTTTATTTGACTTTGAGGCTCTATGTTCTGTCTGGAGCAACTCTGCAGCTATTTTCTATTACACTCCTTTGGCAGAATTAACTTCTTGGCAGCGCTGGAGGCAGATTTTCCTGAATCAATAACTTCGGCCTCTATTTTGAATGGTTTGAGGTGACAGGTGGCTCTTTGTAGTAGCTGAGGAATCAATTCGCCTCAGTTGAAGCGGTGGAAACCTTTCTGTCTGATAAAACACTTTAGGTTTTCCTTTAAACTGTGTTTTAGATTGGGGATTAGGCTTTTGATAACTGTCTTAGCCATAATCCCCATAAAAATTGTCTTCAATCTTCATCTGCTGTGCTCTGTCTTCAAAACTGATACTCTTTAACTGTGTTTGAATTAAAACAGTGTCTTGTCGATGTGCAGACCCGCACTGGGCTTTACGGCATCAATACTCATAGAGTACTGACGAAACATGGAATAGAGCCCCGTGGATGGCTTCTCTGTAATGAAACGAGGGCATGAGAATCGTCATTCCCAGCCCTTGGCGTTTCTTCGTTATACAATGGAAAACCATTTAGAACACCCGCATCAAACACAAAACAATTAAGAAATCCTGCGAAAAATAGGTTTAAACTGCTTCAGATGGCGGGGGAGGAGCGTAGCCGTCGGATAAAAATATCTAATGGTGGAGATCGGCGCAAAACAGGAAAATGAGAGCGGGGAGAAGAAATAAGGCGGGGTGGTTTTGGGCCGTCCGATCTGGACACGTGGACGGTCCAGATCTAATCGGAGGATCTCAATCGGGGGGGGGGGGGGCAGGCAAGTGCATGCGATGTAAATTTCCAATGCGATTAAGCGCTGGCCGTTGATCTGCAGATCAGATCGACAGCAGAAGATGAATCGGAGGGTTTTCGAAACGGGGGCAAGACTTGTGATCGGAGGGAATAAGGACCGTTGGATCTTCGGGAGGATGGACGGCCCAGATTTAATCGGAGGATCACGATCGGGGAGGGCAGAAAAGGGGATGCGATTGAAACGCAGCGATGCGATTGAGCGCTGTCTGTCCGATCATCAGGGAGATGGACGGCCCAGATTTAATCGGAGGATAGAAATCGGGGAGGGCAGAAAAGGGGATGTGATTGAAACGCAGCGATGCGATTTAGCGTTGTCCATCTGATCATCAGGGAGATGGACGGCCTAGATTTAATCGGAGGATCGCAACCGGGGAGGTCACACAACAACATGCGATTGAAACTGTGCGATTAGAAACTTGCGATTGAGCGCTGGCCGTTGATCTGAGGACCAGATCAACGGCAGGGAATGAATCGGAGGGATCGCAATCGGAGGTCGCAGAGATGGGCATGCGATTGCGCAATAAGGAAAATTTGCGATGCGATTGTGCGCGGACCGTTGGATCGAAGGACTAGATCAACGATCAGGATTGCTTCGACCTACGCACCGGCGGAAAAACCTTTAAACATATGAAAACCAAAGTTTTGCAATTAAAAACAAGTTATAATGGATCGGGCGGAAAATATATAAGTAAAGGAAAAAGGCGCCCGATTGCGGGGCCGGTGGTTTTCACGGAATGTAATATGCCCGGGAGTATAAAGACAAGGGCCAATCGCAATCGGGCCATTGAGCCTGGTCTTTCCGATCAACCCATTTGTGTTATTTCCGATTGCGATTAGCGCCGAAAAGCTTTGGTGTTTGGTTTTAACGTATGGGCATGTGGGGGGAAGTGGTTTAGGACTTAGCCCAAAGGGACTTAGGTCCATAGCAATAAAACTTTGTTTTTTATGAAAAATTTCAAGGTTTTAAATGGATTTGGGGGTTTCGGCACAGCTCAAAAATAAGTTTTAAACCATGTCAGGAAGATTTTTACGGATGGAGGGAGAAACTTATGAAAAGTAGAGGAATAATATGGAGAAAAAGGGGAAGAAAATGATGGTTTCTTCAGCAGTTTGTTATACGAAATCAGCAGAATTTTCTGAGTATAAAATGGGACAGCAAATGAGGATTTGGGACAGAGGCATGAGGCCTTAAAGAGATTTCAAGAGCCAACAATTTTTAGTGATAAAATTTGTTCCTTGGAGGCTCAAAAATATCTTAGCCACCTTTTGGTATAACAAAATATTCTAGGTGGCTAACAGTGGCTCCACTTGGGGATGGTGCCTTCTTGAAGGCATCAAGAATTCAGACTTGATTTCTGGGAGGCTGATTAGTTGCCTTATCCATTGGGTTGTCCTCCTGTGATTGAATAATCTTCTCTAAAAACATATTTGGCAGCCATGAAAACAATGGACCTTTATCAACAAGCTTGCTACCTACCCAATCCTACAGATCTAGCATTTTTTCTTCATCAGAGTGCACTTGGATTGGCAAACTCTTTACACAACATTTTATTCTTTTTAAAAAAAATGGGAAATCTAATCTATTTCTACTCCTTATCTCTCCCTGAACTCAGATTAAACAGTTGAGCTCAGATATTTCTCTACCTAGTCTACTGTCTGTTGGATTTAAACAGTCCAACAAACTTTCATTCTCTAAATTCTACAACAGAAATTTTAAAAAATAGTCAAGTCAAGATTGAGCTGTTCGACTTGCTATGATCTATGGCATAAGAACAAGCTGCACATAGATTATTATTTGCAGAAATTGAACATCAAAAATTGAAGGCTTAAGATCTGAAAGCTTCATATTATGGCCTTCTCTCTTCTTTTCATGGCTCTGATTTTTCCTTTTTCTGTGAGCTATCTCTTCCTTGATATCTGATTCAGGTTTTGAGCGGATTAGAACCAGATTTTTACATCTTCTTGACTCAGAAAATAAAACAAGTGTGAGTCATCTCTCTTTGGAAACTTTGGTTCAGATTTTGAACATGTTTGAACCTTTAATTTCTATCCTAATCTATGTACTGATAAGCCAAGATTAAGCATTTTGGCAAATCGAATTCACTATCCTATCAGCAGAAAAATTTAAAGCTAATTTAGTCAAGATTAAATTGTTTGACTAATTAGAAGTGTGTTTTTTAGGAGTGGCATTTAAGCTTGCACACTTTCAGATTTGTTTCTCTTTTTGGTATGGGGCTATACCTTTATTGTTTTGTCAATTTGCCCTCTTTTCATTCTTTCTTTGTTTTTGTATTTTTGAATTCTTGATTTTTCTCCAAAGCAGAAAACAACAACTAACTACATGCTCGGAACTGAGCTTTATTGACATTCCTATCTAACCTATTCTAAAAATGGAGTATTTACATATTCATATGATACAAAAGTGCCAATGCAGCCAGCTAAGTAATGTCAAGAAGAAGTAGTAACTCTGACTGCTTTTCAGAGGTATCCATAAAACATATTGAAGGTTAACCTTCAATGTCAAGGCTATCACAGAAGGTGACAGCTTTTCATGTCTCTGGCTCTTGCAAAGGGTCAATGCTTGATAATTTGAGCCAGTCGGGATTTCCACACACTCGTCCATAGGATCAACAAAGAAAAGATGAAGATTCTCTTCCTTTTGATCCTCCACAATTGGTAGATCATCTACTTCTAAGACATCAGCTTTGAAGACTATCTCTTTAGTATGTAGCTTGGAAGTATCATCATTCTTAACCTGCAAAATAGCAAACAGTGAAATATCTTCTTTCTTTGAATCTATGCTTGCTTTTGATATAAATTCAGGCTCTTTAAATGACAGACTAATATCAGTGAAGGGAGAAGTTTCTTCTTGAGAAGATGATATATCCACAGCAGGATAGTCTTCTATTTGTTTTTCTCCTTCATCTTCATCATCCTCTGAACTGGAGGACTCATCATATTTAACGGTGTTGTCCTCTGTTAACCCTAGTATGCTTGTATTCAGTGGATTAATTTGTATGAAGAGGTTATTATATTCTTGAGCAGGGGAGTATTTAAAGGTTTCCTCTTTTTCAAGAGAAAGCTCCTTTTGCTCAAAAATTTCTTTATTGCTCTTCTCTTCACCTTCTGAGTTGAAAGGCTGCTGATTTTCAATTATGTGAAAGCCATTAGTGATGGATTGAAACGGATGTTTTTGGCTTTCAAGCTGGTGATGGTGAAAATGATAACACCAATCAAATGCTGGTTGCCCTGCATGATTAGTTTTTTCTTGGAACTCATCATCATCATCATCAGACTGATCGAAATTCGGAAAATCATATGAATAAACAATTTTGTCAGTCGAACATATTGGGTCATCAGTTTGTTCGTTTAACTGTTCTACAAGTTTATTTTCTATTTCAAGACAACAACATTTAGTAGGAAAATGAGCAGAAGTGTTTTGTTCTAATAAAGAATTGAGGGCTCACTGTTTATTTAATATCTGATCAATTTCTTCCTATGTAAAAAGAGAAGGAATTTTCTCTTTGCTTTGGACAGAAGGACAACAGTCCTCTCCCTCTTGTGTTAACTGGTTTTGAGGCTGGATGTCTTCTTGAGCCTCTTCTAGGGGATGATTACTTGTGCTCGTAGGGGAATTTTGAGGATTCTCTTCTTTTTCCTGATCTATCTCAATTTCAACCAACACCTCATGATTTTCATGGCAATCACTTCGACTATAAGGTTCATGAGTTGTTTCAAGCATATTATGAAGATGCCATTGTCTTTTAATAATCTGAAATGATTCGAAACATAAAGGAAGAAACCCTGGTTGTATTGTCTCTTCTCCTATTTCAGATTTTGTCGGTTTAAAAAGGCTTATGTTTTCCTCAAGGCACTGCTTACTATGAGATTTTGCAATCTGGTTATGGAGTTCTCTTAATGGCATAATACAAGAAATAGGTAGGCAATCAGGAGTTTCCTGACAACCTTCTTCATTGCTCTCATTGTAATTTTGTTCATCATACCTATTTTGTAGTTTTTGGGTTTGCTCTTGATTCGAAAGGAGTATGGGCTGCTCTAGATCATCAATATTTAAATTGGCCTCATGCCTTTTAAATCTTTTCCCAAGTATGTACATCATTTTCTCCATCATGATCAGTAATTTTCCTTTATTAATTTGTCTATAATCTTGCTCACTGTCTAGGTCTTGTAATGGTTGAGTTTTGTATTTAAGGTCATTGTATCTTTTTAACCAGTTCAGAGTCTTCTGCCAGTAGATTCATTAGGTCTTTTGGGTTTGTGGAGTCGCCAGGTGGAAGATTTTGAAAATTGCTGTCCACCAACAACATGATTGGGTTTTCTTAATGCATTCCCAGGGGAGTCTACAAGGACTGGAAGGGTAATAGGCCTACTGGAGGCCAGTGGAGTCACCTAGGTGGAAAATTTTTTAGTTTTTATAAAGATAAAATGTTTTATGGTTCCACCACCATATTTATTATGAAGCCAAACTTGAAATATTTTGGGTTTTTCTGAGTTTATTTTGTTTTTATAGGTTAAGAGAGTGTTCTAAGTCTGATTTTTCACTTAGCTAAGGTGTTCAAACAAACAGAGTTGCTCTTATGGCTTGGTAACTGGTTCCTTCAAGGTTTGATAAGGATTTAAAAGGAATCCTAAGGGTTACTTAGTTTGTCACTGATTCAAAAGAGTCCTATCATGATTTCCATTATGTTAGGCAGTGCTTGAAGAAAGTTACTCATGTTATACTGGACCTAAAGTTGAAGGAAAGGTTTTGTAAACCTCTAATTCTCAGCATGTCCCACCGTGATTGCCATTATGTTGGAGTCTCGTGTTTTGACAGTTTGGCAAATCAAAAGACAAGGCAACATCAGAACCAATCTTTAGAGTTCCAGGATCTAGTCCTCCTGTTCTCAGAGAGGGATCTCTCAAATATTTGTTTGCAAAGGTTTATCTTGTTTTATTGGTTATGGATTTTAGACTAGTTATTACGTGCAGATGTTTGTTTGTTTGGGTTGAGTTGATACAGCAGAATATGAAAGGTCTAGGAAAGATAGACAGAAAGAGGAAATATCCGGTTCATTGGGCAATGGATTCAAAATAAGATCATGACAAACTCTTCAAGGGATATGGGATATCAAAGGGCAAATCTAACTTGGCCACAGGATCCTTTGTTTTGGAATGAGATGGACATTAATGATTTGGAAAAAGAAATTTAATTCTCAACAAAGGGAACTTGAGAAACATGACTTATCAATAAAGAGATATTTGATAGATAGGGCTAACCATGAATTCTACAAACATTCTTTAAGCAAATAATGATTTCAAGACAACTTCTAAAATGAAATCTAAGATTCGGGGAACACCCTATTTCCTCAAAGATCTTATTTTAAAGGATTTAGAAAACATAAAAGATTCACTGATAGTTGCATTCATAGAAGAGGGAACACCTAAATAACATATGTGTTTGCAACTATAAAGACCTTCAAAACAACTGTTTAAGCAGGGCAAAGGGTAAGATCAAAACCGGCCTCTTTGGTTAACTTAAGACAATGGTACTTCAAAGGGAGACTTCAATAACAGCTTTCAAGTGATAGTAGACAAGCAGGGAAAACCATAAATCATGCTAAAACCAACTGTTTGAGCTATCAAGGAAATAAACGAGCATGAAGACTAAAGAGAATTTTTAAAGCCTCTGAAATACTTCAGCAGAAGAAAACATAAAACAGTGAAGGGTGAACAGGTCTAAGGTGCTTCCAGGAGTCATTTCTTAGCCTAAAACTTTCAGCCTACTGTAGTAAGAAATTATGGAACATAATGAAAACAAGGAAAAAACATTTAACAGTTCAGAGCACTTCACCAACAGCCAAGCTCATGGATCAAATGATAGAGCCTTCTTAGGAACAGACATGCAACGGCATCATCAAGACATCCAAGACTCCAAATTATTTTCAACTTCAACAGACTTGTATATTTATTTCGGAGAGTTTCAATATTACAACTTGTGATCAAACAGCAACCAACCTTCTCATCTTATGCAGAAGTACTTATAGGAAGATGAGGAGGTGAGAACTAACAAAAATATCTTATGAACCATTAATACAGATTAAATGACTTCTCGGTCTCTTGAGGGGTTCGATGGAGAAGTGTATAGGTGGATCACTGTATTAATGTTTTACAATTAATATCAAAGCTCGGTGGGAGCTTTATTTGACTTTGAGGCTCTATGTTCTGTCTGGAGCAACTCTGCAGCTATTTTCTATTACACTCCTTTGGCAGAATTAACTTCTTGGCAGCGCTGGAGGCAGATTTTCCTGAATCAATAACTTCGGCCTCTGTTTTGAATGGTTTGAGGTGACAGGTGACTCTTTGTAGTAGCTGAGGAATCAATTCGCCTCAGTTGAAGCGGTGGAAACCTTTCTGTCTAATAAAACACTTTAGGTTTTCCTTTAAACTATGTTTTAGATTGGGGATTAGGCTTTTGATAACTGTCTTAGCCGTAATCCCCATAAAAATTGTCTTCAATCTTCATCTGATGTGCTCTGTCTTCAAAACTGATACTCTTTAACTGTGTTTGAATTAAAACAGTGTCTTGTCGATGTGCAGACCCGCACTGGGCTTTACGGCATCAATACTCATAGAGTACTGACGAAACATGGAATAGAGCCCTGTGGATGGCTTCTCCGTAATGAAACGAGGGCATGAGAATCGTCATTCCAACGAGGGCATGAGAATCGTCATTCCCAGCCCTTGGCATTTCTTCATTATACAATGGAAAACCATTTAGAACACCTGCATCAAACACAAAACAATTAAGAAATCCTGTGAAAAATAGGTTTAAACTGCTTCAGATGGCGGGAGCGTAGTCACGTATAAAAATATCTAACTAAGTGACTGCAAAAACAGAAATGAGAGCGGGGAGAAGAAATAAGGCGGGGTGGTTTTGGACCGTCCGATCTGGACACGTGGACAGTCCTGATCTAATCGGGGGTGGCAGGCAAGTGCATGCGATGTAAATTTCTAATGCGATTAAGCGCTGGCCGTTGATCTCCAGATCAGATCGACGGCGGAAGGTGAATCGGAGGGTTTTTGAAATGGGGCAAGACTTGTGATCAGAGGGAATAAGGACCGTTGGATCTTCGGGAGGATGGACGGCTCAGATTGGATCGGGGATCAGCAATCGGGAGTGCAAAAAAAACGCATGCGATTTGAAACTTGCGATTAGAAACTTGCGATTGAGCGCTATCCGTCCGATCCTCAGGGAGATGGACGGCCCAGATTTAATCGGAGGATCACGATCGGGGAGGGCAGAAAAGGGGATGCGATTGAAACGCAGCAATGCGATTGAGCGCTGTCCGTCTAATCATCAGGGAGATGGACGGCCCAGATTTAATCGGAGGATCGCAATCGGGGAGGTCACACAACAACAAAGCGATTGAAACTGTATGAATAGAAATCCTATGACAAGGCCGTCATGATCCGAGGATCAGATCAACTGCATAGTGGAATAACCCAGGATCAAATCTGAGGTCGCAGATGGGCATGTGATTGTGCACAAGGAAAGTTGATGGCATCATAAGCTGACTGCTTGGATCGAAGGACTAGATCAACGGTCAGGATTGCTTCGACCTACGCACCGGCGGAAAAACCTTTAAACATATGAAAACCAAATTTTTTGCAATAAACACAAGTTATAATGGATCGGGCGGAAAATATATAAGTAAAGGAAAAAGGCGCCCGATTGCGGGGCCGGTGGTTTTCACGGAATGTAATATGCCCGGAGAGGAAAGATGGGACAGGCCAACGCAACGTCCATCGAGGCTCATTCTTCCAACCAACCCATTTGTGTGTTATTTCCGATGCTGCGATTAGCGCCGAAAAGCTTGGCGTTTGGTTTCGACGCATGGGCATGTGGGGGAAGTGGTTTAGGACTTAGCCCAAGGGGCTTAGGTCCATAGCAATAAAACTTTGTTTTTTATGAAAAATTTCAAGGTTTTTAAATGGATTTTGGGGGTTTCGGCATAGCTCAAAAAAGAAGTTTTAAACCATGTCAGGAAGATTTTCACGGATGGAGGGAGAAAATTATGAAAAGTAGAGGAATAATCTGGAGAAAAAAGGGAAGAAAATGATGGTTTCTTTAGCAATTTGTTATACGAAATCAACAGAATTTTCTGAGTATAAAATGGGACAGCAAATGAGGATTTGGGACAGAGGCATGAGGCCTTAAAGAGACTTCAAGAGCCAACAATTTTTAGTGATAAAATTTGTTCCTTGGAGGCTCAAAAATATCTTAGCCACCTTTTGGTATAACAAAATATTATAGGTGGCTAACAGTACCTACCTTCCCTAATATTCCTAAAGGCAAGTGTTATAAAAGCATATCCTAGCAATGTCTGAAGTGGCAATGTTTGAAGCCCATCTAACCAGGCTCTTTGATTGACCATCATCCAGCCATGTTTATGAAGTTCTGGCTGGCTGAATCCATAGAATATAGTTCCCACGCAACGATGAAACTGATACGGATTTTTCCTGTGCTACTGACATAATTCAATATGACTGGTCAAAGTACCTAAGCAAGCAGCTGGTTCAGTTCAATAACAAAGTGTCGTGATATAGCAGTTTCAAAGTAAATAGAATAAAGGCTAGTAGCACAAAATGAAAGGCAAGATCTATTCCTTCCTATATTATAATTCCTCTCCCTGTCCCGAAAGTGGTTATCATGTTCCAAGTTCGAGAAAGATGTTTTCATCCGACGATCTTATTTGTCCAGATCTTACTTCCGTTCCTTCAGCAGTTTACTTCTACACTTCATTACTTCTACATGTGCCAATAGATGCTTAGGAGAGATAGTTACTCCCCCACTGGAGCTCGTCTAACCAGTTGATATCATTGATATCCGCCCCTTCCTCTCAGAAGTGCTACAACCTTCTTATTCCATGTACCAGACACAAACCCCTCTTCCTCTACACCTCTGGGTCATCTGATTCAGTGGATTCTAATGAGGTACCATCTCTTGCATCAAGTCAAGGTTTTTTTTCCAGCAACTCCTTCCCTCACCACTCTCTACTCATAGCTACTTCCCTCCCCTCCTAATTTTACTACTCTTCTACCACTTGGGTATAAGAGGAACCATATGCAGGAGAATATGGTTCCCATATAAGGACCTAGCTATCAGGTTAGTCTAGTCCTTTATACCTGGTGACTAGTCGCATAGCAAGGAAAGACCACCTATGAAGGGTCACTTATCATTATAAATGCAGACACCGAAGACGGCTCGCCAGTCAAAGAAATTGATCCTATCAAATAGAATGAGGTGCGGTGGGGTGGTTTGGTCTCAAGGGATTAAATAACTCCACCTTATAAAAAAATCAATCTGCCTGATACTTTGCTTTTTAGTAATTTCACTCTATTTTTAGCATATTTCCTCGCTTTTGGCGCTTTGGTGCGATGGCGGGGGTTCGTGTTGGTGCCCTCCCTGCCCAGTCAATATATCCAGGCCAGGAGAAAGCGCCTTTAACGAACGAATGATGCCCGCCATAGCATAGGAGAGGCCTTATATCTTCTCTATGCATTTGCCCGCGTCTTAGGGTGTTACCAAAGGAGCACCTCTTTCTCTTCATGGGCGAGGGTGTGGTTGCCAAGGGGCTAGATTCGGGATGTTCGCCTAAGTATAACAATGCGTAAAATGGCTAGGATATTTTGATGCTAATAATTGACACTTTCACCCTTTGTGTAAATGGGTTTACCGGACAATTTCTGTACATACGCCACCATTTCCCATAAGATGAGTAGCAGCACCAGCACCAGCACCAGTAGCGGTCAGACCAAAAACTAGCAGAAGAGGAAGCAAGGGCAGCATCAGTAAGGGTAGCAAAAGTCTAGACCTTGGCCTTACCCCTTCGGGAATGATAGAATGGAGGTGATCCCAGAATGCACTATAGTAAGGCTATTAGAAAGAGTAGGTAATAAAACACCTTCTCAATAAGATTATAGGAAGTATAGGATATAGCTGGAAGTAGTAGAGTATAAATATTAGTAAGAGATGGTATAGGACCTACACCAATTTAAACCTCGTATGGGAACTGAGCCACTTTAAGCTAATTAAATCACTTTCATTCACATATTCCCCCTAAATCACCATTAAGGTTGGTTATGGACCACACCAACCAGTAAGGATGGATAAGGACCATAAAATCTTAATGTGATGGACAGGGGTTTTGGACAAATCCATCAGAAAGAATAAGAAGCACTGTAAGGATGGTGTAGGATTCCATATCCACTTTAAGCATAGGTGGTATGGACCACACCAACTTACTGTTACTAATTAGAATCCTACTATCAGGCTAAGTCTCATCAATCTGCTTGATAAGGTTGTTTATGGACCACACCATCTGGAGTAAGGTTGGTATAGGACCTACACCACCATCCCGAAGGGCACCAGTCAGTCTGTGATGGAAGAGACATTGAGATAGCCATCGGTGTTATAAGCACCAGGGGAGTAGTTTACGAGGAAGTCTTCCACTCCGAGTTCCTCAAGCATGGCATCTGATCGCTTGATTCACATATTGCTTATTTCTTGAACCATGCGATTTGCTCTGGTTTCCCCATGCATGGATCAAACACACCATTCGCCTGATTATAAAATCTAGGGTCAGCCATGATCTAAACAACTATTGGACTATCATGGTTGGGCACACACTCCCCAAGCTATATGCCACAATCTTGCATATATGGCTTTAAAATGCACTAGAGAGTCAACACCTTAGGGCATTGGACTAAGACTAAGAAATAAATATATATATTTTATATTGGGAATAAGGACAGACATGGGAAAGCATAATCTCATATATAATAGTAGAGTCAATTTAGGGAGATCTCCAGGAAAGAAGGGACGGAGTCACTCACTATTCATATGGTGAGGCCCGGAGGGACTCGGCTGAGGTTACGAGGTCGAGGCCCGGTAGGGTGAGGGTGAGGGACGAACTCTCGACAACAGGCCGCCATCGACGTGTGAGGATAGGAACAACTCTCTTTTGGGGGAGGGGGTGAGGTTACGAACCCACTCTCCTGACCAAAGAAGGGGGAGGGTCCCCAAAAGAGAGGAACTTGAAGAACTAAAGGGCCGCCATCGACTCACTATTCATATCGTCAGGGTTTCATTTTGGTTTTTCCCAATCCTATCCATGAATTCGGATCAAATAAGCCACTCTTCTAAGGAACTCCATGGAACTTACTCTACTCTGTTGATCCAGGTGTTGATCACTCAATGACAGGTCGTGATTCACTTGATTACAGGACTCGATTACTAGTGGTGATCAATTGATGCCCATAGGAGATGCCAAGTTGATATCCCCAGGATAGGAGGTGCCAATTAACGTTATCCAATACCCAGGAGAACATGCCGTAGATCATGAGAGCCAATAGTTGATGTTGTTAATACAAGAGTTTATGCCGCCTACTCTATGCTGGTACTTGATCCCAAGAGTCGATGCCACTTATAGCTGGGGATACTCGGCTTGGAATACTCTATACACTACACTCTACTCCGCTACTACTCTGCACTTGGCTGGTATAATTGGGCTAATCAGCTTAGCTACTGGGATGGGATGGATACTCATTGCCTAGAAAAGCTAGTCATATCAATGAGGTAGGATATACCACTGGAAATGCCGGTACTCAATGCTGGTTACTCTATTAACTTATTGGATCGGGATTGACGGGGCTCGAACCCGCAAATTCTGTCTTGACAGGGCGGTACTCTAACCAATTGAACTACAATCCCAATACACTACAGTTCACCTACTATTGGATCATATTTATTCTATGATAGGTGCTAGATAGATCATATAGATTATGCGAGTGCTAGGTCAATGAAATATCTTATCCTTCTCTTTCATTTTTGAAATGTATCCATTCATTTCATTTGGAATTGGGCATCTACGATATGAACAGATATCGATGTCGGGGTTCAATAACCAATTATCTTTTCATTCATGATTGGCATGAAGATAACCATACCGATAGATTGGTATTGATGATATTGGTTGGGTCGAGCTGGATTTGAACCAGCGTAGGCATATTTCCAATGGATTTACAGTCTGTCCTCATTAACCACTCGGGATTTGGAAGGCTTGTAGGTAGGACATGTACTCCAACTGGTATGAAGGAAAGAGCTTGAGGTTTTAGGAAGATGAGGTATTAGCGCTTAGGGAGGAATAGATTACGGATTTCTTGATAGAGCTTAGACCCTAAAGAAATTAGGAACAGTAGAACTCACTACTTACCCTTAGAACAAACTTAGAAACTGGGAGCTTACCTTTTGAGCAGTCTAATCATCTTATTACAGTCTTACAACCTGCAGTCTTACTACCTTAGGAAGAGTAAGCCGAGACTCTGATCATGCTAAGAATATTAGGATCTTTAGTTTAGTCCAATAACAAAGTAGGGTGAGGGAGTGAAAGGAAAGAGAAAAAGTGGGTTTATAGAGTAGGTAAACATAAAGAAGTCTTGGAAAGTAAGCGCATCTAAAGGTCCTCCTAGCAATGCAGTCTTAATTAATCAACGCGTATCTGGGGTTTCAGCCCGGCCCAAGAAGATCAGCCTACCCACTCTACTAAGATTGCTAAAGCAAGTGGTTTGGAAGCACGTCCAATTACTAACTAAGTTTTGAATTACTAACTAAGTGTTGTAAGTAAAGATAAGGGTGGTTATTGGTTGGTAGCACGGTCGAATGTGAAGTAAAGGCGTAGGGTCAAGGTAAGAGAATGTTGTGCCCACGCACCCAAGCAAGCCCATCCAAAGCTCTAAGTTAAGGTCAGCCGGTCTAGGTGGTAAAAAGGCAAGGTGATTGGTAAGGAACGTAGTCGCTTGTCCGCATCAGGCAAGGGTGAGGGTGAGGGATGAACTCTCGATGATAGGCCCGTAGGGACTCAGCCGAGGTTACGAGGTCGAGGAGAGGAATCGAACTCTCGACAATAGGCTGCCATCAACATAGTCGCTTGCTCGACAAAAGGAGAGCAAGGGTGAGGGTGAGGGACGTGCGAGGAAGGACCCGGTAGGGGGCTCGACTGATAAGGCCGCCATCACCTGGTAAGGGGCTCGACCGAGGTTACGAGGCCCGGTAGGGGCTCAATATTCATATGGTGAGGGTGAGCTTGCCGAACTCTCGACAAAGGCCGCCATCGACTCATTATTCATATGGTGAGGCCCGTTAGGGTGAGGGTGAGCTTGCCAAACTCTCGACAAAGGAGAGGTAACGAACTCTCAACACAAGGCCGCCATCGATTTCTCGCTCACCTCCCCAAAGAGGTGAGGTCCGAAGGGACTCGGCCGAGGTTACGAGGTCGAGGGATTTATCGCTCGACCGACAGAGGAGGTCGAGGCCCGGTAGGGTGAGGTAACGAACTCTCGACAGTAGGTCGTCATCGACTCATACATTCATATGTGTGAGGCCCGTTAGGTTGAGGGTGAGCTTGCCGAACTCTCGACAAAGGAGAGGTAACGAACTCTCGACACAAGGCCGCCATCGATTTCTCACTCACCTCCCCAAAGAGGTGAGGTCCGGAGGGACTCGACTGAGGTTACGAGGTCAAGGGACTCGGCCGAGGTTACGAGGTCGAGGCCCGGTAGGGTGAGGGTGAGCTTGCCGAACTCTCGACAAAGGAGAGGTAACGAACTCTCGACACAAGGAGAGGGACTCACTCATTCATAAGTGTGAGGTATTTCTCTCTCTATTTTCTTCAAATAGAGGCCCGGAGGGACTCGACTGAAGCTATGAGTTCGAGGGATTTCTCGCTCGACCGACAGAGGAGGGAGAGGGCCGCCATCAGCAACTCTCTTTTGGGGGAGGGGAGCCTGCCATCAACTTGAAGAACGATAGGCCCGTAGGGATTTATCACTCACCTTCCCCAAAGAAGTGAGGCCTGGATGGATTTATCGCTCACCTTCCCTAAAAAGGTGAGGCCCGGTAGGGACTCGGCCGAGGTTACGAGGTCGAGGAGAGGTTACGAACCCACTCTCCCGACCAAAGAAGGGACGAAGTCACTCACTATTCATATGGTGAGGGGGAGGGGCCCCAAAAGAGAGGAACTTGAAGAACTAAAAGGCCGCCATCGCTCCGTCGGTGGGAACATTATACCCAGAATAAGAGTGGTACTCGGAAGAATTGATAAGGCAAGGCAGTAAAGAGTTAATAGCATTCCCGACTAACTAAGTGCATTCATATAGATGCCATACCTCCTAAGATTCCTAAAGGAAAGTATTAGTTATAAAAGGCGTCTCCTGGTTGTTTGGACATCATATCATATCAATCTGAAGCCCGTCCCCATCATCTAACTCACCTCATTGTGTAACCTGCATTGTAAAGCTCTTTGTGTCTCTGTAGGAGTATCAGCATGTATTATTCCCCTCGCAGGATTAGGTGTAGGAACCCTGTTCCGTACGTGGAGTGCAAGGGTAATGGGGAAAGCGTTAATGAGTAATGGGGATTTAAGGGAATGCGTGAATGTGAGAATGTGGTCCAGGTAGTGTGTAGCGTATTGTTACGTTAAAGGGTAAGATTGAAAGGGGAAAAAGATTGGCTCTCCTAGGGCTACAAGTGTCACGTACCAACCTCCTGGCAATAAGTGTTCTATATGAAGTAGCTCATTATGTAACCAACCTCATCGCTCATCGTGTCATCATCGTGTAAAATCAAGCATCATAGATCATCGTGTAACATGATGCATCCATGGTGTAACCTCCAACAAGTAACCTCGCTTATCGTGTCCTAATTGTATAACCCTAATTGTGTAACCCACCTAACTCATTGTGTAGCTCAACGTGTAGCCCCGTGGATCAATTGGGCCCATTGGATCAGCGGAGTAGCAAGTGGTAAAGCAAGTGGTAGAGCGAGTGGATTAGAGCATCCGGGGAGCAAAGTGGGATTAGATCGGTTTATTAGCGTAGCCCTGTGGATTAGCTCGATCATTCAATTAGCCCAAGTGTTGATTAGAGCCAGTAGTGTATTAGCCTAGCGTATTATATCGAATTAGAGTCAATTTAGAGTAAATGGGAATAGGGCCATCATATTAGAGCCAGTGAATTAGCATAGTTGCTCATGAGTCAATTAGCCCACCCGAGTCGATTAGAGGATTATCCCAGCGGCTTCAACCGAGAAGCCGAGCGTATTTTCCAAGCGGACCAAACGGATTCAAGTAGAGTGGCCAAGTAGAGAGTATCAAGCCCGAGTAACCAAGCCCACCCATCCATGATTGGCATCACACCTGTCTGTAATGAGTCCCGACCATTGAATACCATCACCATTGAGTACAAGCATCGCCCCTTGTATTGAGTCCCGGCATGCGAGGTTTCTCCTGATTAACGCCCTCAATCATACGCCCCGCATTAGCAACGATACCTCCCGAGATCACACAGAAAGAGTGAAATAATAATGCTCTCGATTGCGACGATCATATAAATCCACAACCCACATTGAGGCAAGCCATACAGAGACCTCGACCCTATTCTTCGACCCTATAACTCTACAGAAACATATTCCTCTACCTCGAAATCTACCTCGACCTAGACACCTTCTACCAAGAGCCTATACCTCGAACTCATGGAGGAAACATAGACCTCGAACTCTATACTACAGAGCTGCCATAGCCACACATAGTCGAGAGTCTTGGTGCTTGAAGGGCGAATTTCCACTCATAGCCTTGCCCGATGCGAACAAGCAACTACGTTCCTTTTCTTTTTGCCAATAAAGAGCCAGGAGTCCTAGCCGATCATTGACAGAAGGTCATTGACATAAAGACATTACCAGAATAAGAGTAGCACCTCTAGCGAATCACCTTTAGCCTCACCTAAACCAGGGAAGGGAGGGAATAACCAGAAGCCGGATAAGCCCTAGCCTCCTACCACATGATGCCTACGATATATTTACTTACGTTGATTCACACAATAAGAAGAGGAGCCATAGGCCAATCAATAATGTTAAGGAGTTGAGGACAATTGATGATGGATTTTGAAGAAAGAGCTGGATGATGGATAAGGATTATGCCTGCCCATCAGGAGTTGCCGGGATATGAAGAAGGAAAGTTGCGGGATGGTGACAACCTTGATTGATTTGATCGATGCTCAATTGAGAGGAGCCACAGGTAGGGATGTCGCTGGATAGATTGATTTCGGGCTGCGAGAAACAAACAAGTGATGCACTTAGGGAATGGGTGCGCCAAATGAAAACCCATACGGGTACGCTCTTATACCGAACTATTGTTGATATTGGGATTGATAGATTTGATTCATTGAGCAATAATGAATGAATGGCTTCTTAGAGGAAGGCCCATAGTTTTACGGTTGGCCTGGGTGCATTTACTGCAGAGGTCTTCCGGGATTGGCATTTAGTGATTGATTGATCGAGATTGAATTCTTCTGATAGGGGTGCACAACAGAACAGGACAGTCTTCTTAGATAGGCACGGACAGATGAATGAAGACTAACCAGGAGAGGATAAGATTGAGCCAACCAGCACATCGAATCAACACGGGGATGATACGCTACGCCACGGGGCGGAATCATCGACAGACACTGCGAATAAAACCTACCTGCTGATCGATACAACTTGCTGCTTGCCGAAGGGAAGTCTCTTGCCTTTCTCATCTTTCTATCCTTGGAGATGATGAATTTGCCAACTTTTTCTTGCTTTCTTACTACCCCTATGTCCCCACCAGATGAGAGATCGCCCCCCAAGTTTCCAACATACACGATCTAAATAAGATAAGTCCGCACCGCCAGACCAGAGGAGAGTCAAGTCCTTACCGCCACCAGATGAGGAGAGATGTCCCCCAAGTTCTCCAACTGATTAGATAGAGCCAAGTTTCCAACAGACCGCGTCGAAACAGCCCCGGCACGGCACACGGCAGGGATGGCACACGGCACTATGATCGACACTTTGAATCACAAAACTACCCGCCTGCTGATCGAAAGGGAAGTCCGCACTGCCAGACCAGAGAGAGGAGAAGTCCCCTTTCGATACACCTTACCTGAGTGAGGAGAATTCCCCCTTCACAACATGCCCGATAGAGGAGGTTTCCCCCATACCCCGGGAAGGCACTATGTGCAGTGAATGAAGGCTATGCGCATGCGACCATAGCTATGTTAGCGATACGTTCACAACAAGAGCGATTTACTACTGCTTGTTATATGCAATTCACCTTTTGAGGGTCATACGCCTGAGCCATACAAGATGCACATAAGTAACTGACACAGCCATACAGCCAGACACAGCCAGTCATAGCCTTACAGAGCCAGTGCAGCCATACATAAGCACCAGACATAGCTTCTAGACATAGCCAGTCATAGCCAGTCATAGCGAACATACAGAAAGAAACTGACATAGCGGCCTTACATAAGCAACAGTCATAGCCTTACAGTAATACAGAAACAGTCATAGCCGTAGAGCTTATTGATCGACACATTGACCGCCAGACGAATGGCCACTCCTCATGACCACGCGGCATACTAGTGAATCCAATCGTTCGTTGGTTCGTGGACTCGTTGACCCACGCACCCACCTTCCTCAAATGACAGGGCTTATTCCATCCACTCTGTTTCGGTAAGCGGCTGTCAAGGGTAGGCTGTCAAGGTTCGTTCAGAGGTCTGAGGTTCCCAAGGGCAACCCCAGGCTGTAGGTCTGATGCATAGGTTCCAAAGGCTTAGTTTGAGGATGTTTCCAATGAGGTAATAAGCGAAATAGTCCTACCGCTGGAGGCATAGGTCGGGTAGTCCCACCACCAAAGTCTGTAGGTCTGAGGTTCTGATAGCCCCACCCAAAGCATAGGTAAGATTCTTAGGTTCCCAAGGCAGAGTTGAAGTCTATTCTGAAGGCTATTCCCAAGGCATAGGTAAGATTCTTAGGTTCCTAAGGAATAGTGTAAGTAGGGTCCCACCAGGTATGGAGGTCCCAAGGGCAGAGTATCGGGGGTCTAGGTATTATTTTTTCAAGTATATTCCAATGATTAAATTATATAAGTTAATATCCAAACACAAACAAAATAAGCAAGGCACCATATCCTACCCCACACTGGTTCACTTCGGCCACGACACCTTTGGTAAAACCACTTGAGGCATGTCTGTATCCTGCCTACTGGTACTAGTCCAAGAGGGGAAGTTGGTCTCCCCTAAAGGGCTGGTGCGTCTGGCTGCGAACTGACCATGTCAAACTGAATGTGGCTATAAGGGGGAAGGTTCCTCAGATAAGTATAATTCAGAGGGTGAAGGAAAGTATCAGTCATAAGGGTAGTAAGTTCAAGGTTCCTCATAAAGAGTCTACAGGAAAGGCTCGGTCATAGGTGAAGGGTGGAAAGTAAAGTATTGTTCATAGGCTGATGGCATAGTTTCAGTTCCTAGTAGGTAGGGGAAAGAGCTAGATTCAAGTCAATCCCACCCCTAAGTATCAATAGGTTAGTAAGGCCCAAAGGGTACTTGGTTCATAAAGATACCGGTATAGTAGTTGTTACATCCTTCCATTTCAGAGCACTACTTTCATTCTGCCCTGCCTTTGTTCTCACTCATCCGCACCTATTCCATCTAACTAATAAGCGTGGAGCCAGAAACCAGTTGAGTGGTCGAGTCGGGTACCGATCACCCTTATGTGATCGCTTCGGAACCATATCATGTAGCACCTAGTGCGGATAGTGTGGATGGCGCACTCGAAAGAAAGTAAGTACCGGGTAGAGTAAAAGGGTACAATTGCAGATAGGCCTTATGCCTGTTATAGAGCCCGCCCCAAAAGAATCAGACTGGACCGGGCATTGAATAAGTAGAATGAGTTCAAAGGTTTAGACAACCCATGAAACGGGTTAAGCCCATAAGGCCTTAACAAGGATGGGACTACCCAACTTCAGGGATACTAGTGATAGTGCCCACCCCTCATCAAAAGAGCCAAATGAATCAAAGGAATCACCATTCAGGCCTATATGGTGAATAGTATTAAGGATAATACCTATAACTATTATATATACTAGGATATCATAAATTAATGGGAATAGATATTATACTATTCCCACGAAGCCTATCAGGAAATTAGTACCAGAGGGAATGAAGCTATGTCAAGATATTACATATAAATGGGATAGTGACTAGTGATAATACCTCGGTTATAGGCTATTCGTTAAGGTTAATATAGGTAGACTAGTATAGTGGTGAAATACCGGCTCCCACGGGGAATTAATAGATCATTACTTATAGTTCTTTTCTCGTAAGGGATCGAGAGGTGGGAACAACCATAAGGTATCGTAAGTAGGATTAACTAATGACCTCATATGAATTGTCCCACTAGACCAATATCCTATACCCCTACTCTAGGTTATCCTTTTTTGTATACTCTATCAAAGGGTATTATATAGTGGCCTTAACGGTTTAGAGCCCTCTTAATAATAGTTATAGTATGGCTATAACTATTATGTAGGGCCTAATAGTTATAGGAGGCTGGCAATGGTTAACCTAAGCTTTCTTCTAGTAGTGTTATGCCCTTTTCGCTTACTAACTATTAGGTTCCAAGTAGTTCTGGCTGGTGATCCTTTTCTCCATTATTCTATTATGTTCAAAGCTTTAATGGGTTGGGCTCTCGCACCTATTGGCTTGTGTTTCATTCACCATTGCACATAAGCTTCTTCTAATACGATCATTGTACTTGTTGAGCTTGATACAATAAGTCAACCCATTAAAGCTTTGAACATAACTAATCGTTATAGCTCTGATAAACAGGGAATGTGATATGCCTCATTTACCTAATCATGATATGCATTATCCAAGATAGTACCCATGCTTATGAACACAAAGGTGATAGAGTCTGAATAGAACGTATAGACTAAGCAGAGACATCCATATATAATAAGTAATCAGTTTCATATATGGGAATAGAACACAGATCACACTAGTTGAGCAAGAGGTGATGCTTAACTATGATAATCATCGTATTCATAAGGGTTATGTTCAGATACACTCTAAGCGGGTAATCAAGCGTGTTCAAGCTTAGTGTAATCATTAGCCTTAGTTACTAGCTCCTTGTTCATACGAGCTAAATCACGATCCAGTAATCAAGAAAAGCACTAGTTATTATGGAAACATCTCTCCTGTTAATATGGATGACAAGTGTGTTTAACCAATAAGCTGAATCCTAGCAATGTTAATGTAAATGATAACACTAGTCAACTTTTTAAATCATCAGAACCTGTTATAACGATACTGTATTACCTGTATTGTCATAAGTAAGTGATAAGAGTAACAGCTTAGTGTAATCTAAGTAAGAGCTATAAGTGAATAGAGCGTAATGGTAGATGTCAGAGTTGACGTAATAGACATACTAACCGTATTCATAGAGCTTGTACAGGATATCACACCTTATACCAATCATTGTGCTAGCTATGGTTATAGTATGAGCTTTATACCTGGTACTGCTTGGGAATCACTACTATTAATCCATAATGATCACGTATTTCTAAATGTATACGTGTAACTCTGTGTATTCTAGTAATAAAGCTTACCATAAGAGCTTATGACGTGATTAGATTACCTATGTCGTATGGTATAAGCATGTATGTTGTTTCCATAATCTATCACACAGGGAACATACTCTATCCTGTTTCATTACTAAGAGCTCTATACAGCTTAGTTTATACATAAGGTATTACCATAGTGTGGGCCTATGTCTTATCCATAAACCTTCATCCAAGTACCAGATAGAGGTTGGTGAATGAGCATAGTGAATACATGCAAACGAGAAGCCTGGATACTTCATGGGTTGAGCTTATACATTATAGAAATAAGGGATATCACTTATACGTAACTTATAAGGTATATGACCAGCTCTTTCTCATACCAATATCTTAGGTAAATAAGGCTAACCCTATCCATTGATTACATAATATAGTATTAAGGTTTCTCTATATTAGGGAAATAGCACGTATATGAGTTGACATAAGGGTCATAATAAAAGAAACCTTATTGTCGTAGTATCATGTAAGCTCCATACTGTACAGGCTCATATAGCTTAACCAAGTGTGTTACTAGATGAGAGCTATCATCACTTATAGCTCAGGTAAGGTATAACCTTCTAGCTAGCGATTTGAGGGGAAGAAAGAAAGGACCAGGATACTATTATATAAATCGCTAGCTATTTTTGACCCGGTAAGACCAGGATACTATTTTATTCCCTCAATCTAGCTAGCGAAGGTAGAAGGGAAGGCACTATGGATCGATCTACGTTGCCGTAACAAATTCACAAATCTGCTCTGCACCTGAGATAACAGAAAAAATTTGTGTAGGCTAGATCTAGAGTGACATAATTTTCATTCTGGCCTCCACAAATGAAATTCGGTTAAGTCATTCCCGGGATATAAATCCTTAACCCCCTCATCAGATTGGGGAAACAAGGTCCCTCTACACCCACCCTCTCCACACCCTCTACACGAAGGAAGTCTTTTTACATCCCGTTAAAGAAGTCTTTGACTAATGTTACTAATGATTTGCTTTTAGCATGAAGGCCCTGCAGGGCAAAGACCCGAGGACCCATGCTTAGCTTATCGAGGAAGCTTATTGAGTTAGCTTATCTCTTTGGAGGAAGGACAGATATATATGAGCGCATCAGTTAGAGACTTTCGCTAGCAAAAATCTTAGATGTGCTATTCGACGCTAGCCAGAATAGTTGTAGCCGCTCGTGTAACCATGATGCTCGTGTAGTTATGCCCCACACCACGCCTCATGATTGCGTGGCTATATTGCTTGGATGGTTCGTTCAGTAGAATCAGTCTAGCTTGGTATGTGAGGTAGCTTGCGAGAATAGATATTGGATGGTTCGATGGCTTGGCTCAGCTACCTGGCTTGGCTACGGGAACCTTTCTCTTACTTGCCTAATGAAAATAGATACTTTGACTTTCCTAATTCTATTCTATTAGACCATACAACTGGTAGCTACGAAGAGATGCTATGGTACAGAGAATAGAGAATTTGGTCAGGGGCCGTACAACCTATAGCGTATAGAACTGGGTCAACCTAGTACAGATAGGGCGGTTAGTGCCGCATAGAGTAAACCCCCTACCGATAAGGTTAGTGCCTACCAGGTGGGAGGTAGGTTCAGGGTGAACCCGGAAATCAAGGCTAAGAGAGACCTAATAGAGGCCCAATCAATTGGGGGAATAAAGCGTAGAGTGTTACCGCTAAAGACGGTAAGCATAAGTCGTATTCTATGGCAGCAAAGATGGGATATAGAGTTCTAGCACTTAATATATACCCTAACATTGGGTGGTTAGAGAATGCCTGGGCAAGCGGGTTGAGTGTTACCCCAAAGAGCTTCATAAAGGTTCAGTGGGAGTTAGGCTGCTGGGAGTTAGGCGGCAAGTACGGCTATAGTGCCGGCTTATGAAAGGCTATAGGCTAGCAGTTAGTCCTGGCATTGGCGGTAAACGGCAAGCAAGAGAGAAACTCACATATTAGGGAAGAGAGGCGGTAAGGGAGACAGAGTTATAGATGGTATTCCGAAGCTAGCAAGAGAGAGAAGGGCCTGATAGCCCAATATTGGGGAATAAAGAAGGCAATAACCGCTGTAAAGAAACACTGTGGGTGGGGGAGTTCAGGCTATCCATACAACTATACGGTTATTCAGTGGGAGTTAGGCTATAAGACGGAACAACCCAATAAGTTAGTCCTGGCAAGACAGTAAGCGGCAAGAGAGATAGACAGACCTAGTCGAACAACTAGTGCGGTAAAGATATAACTGGTAGCGGTAAAGCCTTTGATAGGGCGGTAAATAAACGCTAAAGAGAGAGATGGACCTGGCTGAACAACTAGGGCGGTACAGATAGGGGCATGAGTCCCGAAGCTTAGAGATACTAGTAAGACCGGCAATAG
The DNA here is from genome assembly GCA_034641835.2 of Pinus albicaulis. Lineage (NCBI taxonomy): Eukaryota > Viridiplantae > Streptophyta > Pinopsida > Pinales > Pinaceae > Pinus > Pinus albicaulis. The sequence continues at coordinate 811,463,740 of CM076575.1, forward strand.
GTCAAAAAAGCATGGAGTGGCACCCAAGGGTGGTACCAATGGGATAAAGCGCTAGAGTGTAACCGCCAAAGATAGCGTGGTAAAGTTAGCGGGAAAGACAGGCTTAGAGAAAAGCTGGCAAGAGACTTAGAGTTCCAACCCTACCATTTAGGGCATTAGAGTATGGCTATGGGACAGATTGGGTGGTTGAGTGGTGCTATAAGACAGGTTGTAGAGAGAGAAAAGCCATTGTCGTTAGTCCTAGCAAGTGCCGGTAAGAGATGTAGTATAGAGGCTTAGGGATAACTAAGGTAAGTTTGGTAAGCATAAGGTTGTTGATAAGACAGATAAGAGAGACGAATAAATACAGTAAGCAGCAAGCGGTTCAGTAAAGCCATACTGGGTGGAATAAAGATAGGTAATATAGGGCGGTAAAGCTGGTAGCGATAAAGAAACACTGTTATAACCACACAGATAGATAGGGTTTTCCGAGAAGCTTAGAGAGATAGAGAGAAACCATACCTACCAACTAGGGCATGGCAAGTTCCAGCTGGCAATAGAAACCCTGCCTCAAGGTCCTAGTGTTAGCCGCAGAGTAGCTGTCATGATAACACCAACAACACCATAAAATAGGAAAGGAAGCTTGGTGATAGGAACGCCAGTGAGTGATCCGGGTTGGTTCGCTCCTCCATCCTTCGTACCCACCCCTCGGTCCCTAAACCCCCTTGTGGACCCAAGGAAGCGTTATGGAAATTGCATATATGGTCCACAGTAACAAATTCGTAATGTATCCCAATCAACAATGAACTTCAATTTTGGGTTCTATCGGCCAGACAACAAAGGTCACCTGCATGAATAACCTTCCGCCGGAGTATGGCATGGAAATGACGGGACTACCAGATCTGCTTAGAGCTCCTTAGGATACTACAGGTTACCCCGTGTGATGTCCCCAACCGACCCTAACAATGTCGTTTATGGGACCTTATTTAGATAGTTTGACCCTCCACTGGGACTCTCACCTGCACCTTTAGAACAACCTAGAGCACCCATCGTGGCTAAAGCTATGGATGTACAGGGTACGGGCTGTGGGAGTAGCAGATGGAATACGGTTGAGTGAAGGAGTGGGGCATTGCATGTTTGATTGACTTCGTGATTTTGGTCCTTCTATGATGATTGTTACTCTTCGGTAACGATGGAATCAAAGGTGCATTGTATATGGGGCAGTAAGCGCATTTACCTTATGAATTGTCATTCTATGATGATCGTTACTCTTCGTAAGGAACGATTAATGAATAAAGGGGTCAAAAACAATTCGGTTGTACATGGATAAACGTCTTACCATCTCTCTATGATTTAGAAATAATGCAACAGCATCAAATTTTAATACATCCGAGCAAGCACCATTAGTATCAGTAGTTTCAGCTGCCCGAATTTACCAGGTTGAAGTAGCACTCGTTTTAGCACTAGTACAATAGCATAGGAATAAGCATACGTAGCTTCGATAGGAGCAGGAGATCCAGAGCAAGTAGCTTATCCAGTACCAGTATATCCGGCAGAAGTAGATCCAGTAGCAGCATATCAACCAGTATAAGATCCATATCTACCAGTATAAGCAACAGAGGCAAGGACAAGTGCATTAGTAGATCCTACAGGGACAAAAGTTAGGGGTGTTTAACAAACCGACTCTGGTACTGAACTTGGAACAGCATCTCGGTCTCGATCAACAGGAACTGCTGCTACAATTGGTGCTTCAACTGATGATGGCGGGACTGTCTAAGGTGATTCCTTCTTTCCTCCAGCTATCTTTGCTTCTGCGAGCTTGGATGCTTTTCTTCCAAATAGGTAAGTAAACAAAAGCTCCACCTTAATATAACTATGAGACCACCCACAGGAAGAAATTATTTTGACTCAACTTGGTCAACGGATGCAACTGATACCACTTACTTATTATTCAAAATGCAACTGCATTCGCGAGTCCTGCTTATAAAACTAGATCTTTTGGTGAGGCACGCCGCAAATAATTCATAATCGTTCAAGACTGCACTGCGGAAAGCACAAGCACCTTAGTTAGGAACCGATGGTTGAAATATGGATAAGGATATAAAGAAGGCTAATGTGGTTTAGTAGAGTATAATAGAGTATGAGTTAAGTCTAAGTTATATTCCTAAGTATAATGTATAGAATCCTAATATTTCTATTGAAAGAATCTGTATTAGGGGTCTGGTTGATTACCTATCTAATAGCTTAATAAGAATGGAACCTATATAAGATTTGTCTCCTCTAAGGTTGACTAAGAGCTTAAAGAGGGTTGTGGGTCTTGTGTTCCAGGGTGTCCAAAGGTAATGTACCTGATTGCTGTCTACTGTGATCTACCCAATTCCTGTGTACTCTGATCTATCTAAGACCTTATCTTATTTATATGAGACTGTAATAATAAGAGGATATATCTGTCTACTGTGAGGTTTCCTTATTGCTGTCTAATATCTAATTTAGAAACCTATACTGAATGATACCTAAGTAACCCCTTGATTCTAGGAATACCTAACTTCTCTTTTTCTAATGTCTAAAGAAGAATACCTCACTTATTACTGATGAATACCTTCTAATATATATCTAAGACTTCTGAATGTGTCCTTTCCTAATCTAAGGCTTATCAATGTGTTTTTGATTTGCTTCTACCTTTATAAGTCTAGTCTATACCTTTATACTTTGAGCTGACCTAAATCCTACCTTACCTCAAAGATTAATGAGTAACGATTACTAAACTATAATAATACTAAAAGAGTAACTCGACCGAAGGGAGACCATATTAGGGGGTCTGGGGTTCGCCCCAGGGCTAGATTCCTGGTGTATCCCGTTACCAGGTGAGTATTGTACTCCTTGTATTTGGGTTGAAGAGTCTATCTTCCCGTAGGGGTGGTTTATGTGATGAAACCCCTATGTTCAATTTCTTATTTGTATGCTATCTGATTGATGTGCCGTGGGGATGAAATATAATGGGATTTTCATTCCTATACCCGAAAGGTTTTATAGCGTTTCATTCAACCAGTATGTGTTTCTATCCTATATGGTTATCTTGGATAGGTTGTATGTTCCTCCCTAGTGAGTCACCCTCCAACAACTTTCCCTTATAACTCTATCGGCTACGAGCTTATCGTCTCCCAAACGCTAATCGATAGCCGAGAACCCTTTTTGAATTATATGCTCTGCTTCCCTCTCCTTCAACTTCCTGTTTCTATGCACCCGTATCACTTCACTCAGGGGGCCAGGGGAAGACCTACTTATCTAACAAGGAATGGATTTTAAGGTAGGGTACAATATATGGATTGAGGGGCAGCTAGGCCAGTTATATATAGATAGTAATATCAGGGGATATGGGGCTGCTCTCTCAAAAAAAGTATATATATATATATATATATATATATAATATCAAGCTTGGTGAGGGCTTGCGAGGGCTACATAACTCTTCCCATAATCTCCATAATGACCATAATATTATATATGAATCTAAAAAATGCCTAAATATTGAATACCTTTCTGTTCAACCATGTTGTGAAATGAGTATATAATCTTCCGGCCGTTGATGCCCCCATCGTTTGCTCAACGTCCGTCGCTACGGTATAGCTAGAAGTATGAGGTGGGGAGGCATTGATCTCCCGATCTTCTACCTGAGAATATCCACTCACGACCTCGGCTAATTTCATGAAGTAACTTGTTACAGTGATGATCAATTTATATCCATCGAAGGATGGTGGGGAAATGATTCCAATCAGAGAAGGGCTAAGGTGACTCTATGGGAACTAATTCATGTGACGGAGCATGAATTAGATTTCTACGCTTTTGACATACGGCACAACAATTTACAAACAAACAAAAGTCATCACGCATCTTGGGCCAATAGTAGGAACCCCTACAGAGGAGCTTAAGATGCATGGCCTATACACCAAAGTGACCATCACAAACACAGGCAAGAGCCTCTTCCATGAGGCTAACTGACTCAGGGTGATTTATACAACACAATATGATCCCATCAAAGCCTCGGGTGCCACCTATGAAAATCTAACAAGTGGACGCATATCCATCCAAGAAACTAGAACATGAGACTCGCAGCTATGGGACCCACAGCGCAAACTAATTCACGCTAAGGAGTAGTTCCCCCCAGAGTAAGTCAATAGGCCAGCTAGTAATTGTAATTCAGGTACTATGGTCAGTAATGGAAGCAATCGTCCCTATCGTCGTAGAATAAGAGCACCTGGCTCTGCCCATTTACAAGGACTCAATTCTATGTCCAAACATCACATGCCAACAGATGTGGTCACCATAATTGGTACTCAAGATATTGTGTTTGGAGAGGTAGATAGATAGGACGGACTACTAGTTGTTGGGCCCTAGCTTTATTGCGAGCCAGAAACAACCTCATCTCCCTCAAAGATGGATGCGTATGTAAGTATTGAGGGAATAAAAGAATACATAACGTATTGAAAGCTAGGCGTAGCATATTGAAAGCTAGGCCATAGGTATATTGAAAGCTAGGAGTAACTAATGTCTTAGACAGGCTAGAAATGAATGAATGGGAAATGGAGATGGATGAACAATTTCTGGCTGGAAAGATAAGGAAATAGATAGATGGAGGCCCTCATATTTCTGCGATTGATTAAGGGGTGGGGGGGGAAAAAGTGAGCAAATTGCATGTAGAGAGAATCGTAGGGGCTTATAGTTTAATTGGTTGAAACGTAGTCACGGTGGAGATAGAAGTCGTTTCCAAGCACTAGTAGCAGAAGTTCCGGTAGCAGCAGAGGGCTTGATAGTTTCTTCCATGGAGGCAGCACCTGCCAGGGAGGGAATAAAAAGCAGGGGTTGTGGTTTAAGTAGAGGTAGAAGCATTCCTTTATGCAGCAATTCAAGTAGTGGCTGGCATATCCAGGGGGTGCAACAACTACCTTAGTGGCTTGACTTTCACACAGTTCTGGGAGAGACAGACGCAACACGAAGGCTATGCTGAAGCGGCATTACTACCAGCAGCAGGAGTCTCAGTCTAAGGGATAGCTACAGCAAAGGCAGGGGCTTACGCTACATATCCGTAGCCAGTATCAGTAGCAGTGGTTTAATCACCAATAGCAGATCAGGGTACAGATACATAACCACCTTACTTGGTGTACCTTTCCATAAAGGGGCGTTTATGGGGGAGACAAGATGAACCTCAGGAAGGATGGATAGAAAGAAAGGATGCGCAAGCAGGCTATCATCCAAGGGGGAATCATGGTATGGAGGGACCACATGGGCAATTAACCAGCCATAAATAGTTAATATGAAGACACATATCAATTAGTAGTCCTTAGCCATAATGTTATCCTTCTTCAGGATAACATTGGTTTGTTCTTTGCTACCTATTTTGCCTTGACCTGGATTACATTCAATATTATGTACCCATGTTCCTATACGTATATCGGCGGATGGTATGCAATTTCCTACTTGATAATGCGGATCGAGTATGTCATATCTATAAGCCTGGGGGCGTGGCCAAGAAGCAGCCCGCTGACTACTACTATGACTATGACTATTCTCTTTCCCTTCCACCCGGCCTTCATTCGCTGCTGTACGAACAAGGAAAGGTAAGGTATGGGCTATCAAATTATGGGGTTGGTGGTAGCTACCTAAGTTGAACGAGGTCGAAGGTTTGGACCAATCGCAATTCGTCACCATCTTGCCTGCTTCCGATTGATGACCAGCTAATATATAAGTGTTGACCTAAGCCGCCGCACCATCACTGTGTATGCCGGGGCTCGGCTCCCGGACTGTACGTGGGCTGCCTCATACGGCTCTTCCTAAGACCCAATTTGTGTGTGTAGGTTCATAATTTGTTACGGTAACGTAGATCTATAGTTCATTCTAGGATCACCTCCATAGGGTGAGGTAACGAACTAATGAGATCTATTATATATATATGTAATTACGCTCTATCGAATCCAATCACCGTACTTCTCTGAATGAGAAGTAAAACTTCAGGCCTTTAGTCGAGGGCAGTTTCACCCTCACCATATGAATAGTGAGTCGATGGTGGCCCTCTATTTTCAAAAAATAGAGAGATAAACCCCTCGTAACCTCGGTCGAGCCCCCTACCGGGTGATGGCGGCCCTCTCCTCGACCTCGTAACCTCGGCTGAGTCCCTCGACCTCGTAACCTCAGTCGAGTCCCTCCAGACCTCACCTCTTTGGGGAGGTGACCGAGAAATCGATGGCAGCCTTTGTCGAGAGTTCGACAAGCTCACCCTACCGGGCCTCACCTTTTGAGGGAAGGTGAGCAAGAAATCCCTTGACCTCGTAACCTCAATCGAATCCCTCCGGGCCTCACCATATGAATATTGAGTGACTCCATCCCTACGGGCCTATTGTTCTTCAAGTTGATGGTGGGGGTCCCTCCCCCAAAAGAGAGTTGTTCCTCTCCTCGACCTCGTAACCTCGGCCGAGTCCCTACGGGCCTGTTGGTCGAGCCCCCTACCGGGTCCTATCCTCACACGTTACCACCGAAATGGGGGCATGATGGCGGCCTTATATTGAGAGACTGAAATGGGGGCATGATGGCGGCCTTAACAGTCGAGCATGCTTACGCATCCTTATGGTCGAGCGGCCTAACGACACCTTATGGTCGAACCTGCTGTAGCATCCTCTCACTCTCCCCGGTAATCGAGCAAGAACGTCCTTTCTTGTGGGTCATTGCATATATTATATATGTAATTATTCCATCCCACTCTGATGAATGAGGGAGATGAAAAAAGCATATATTATATATGTAATTACGCTTTCTTATCAATGCATATATTATATATGTAATTATGCAATCTCAGAATCGTAGGAGCAGTAATTCTGGACAAAGATTAGAACAACAAACCGATAGAGACCAAACGCACCTGCCAACTCCGGGAAACTCTAGCGGGTGACAATAGACATGTTGACGGCAGAGGAACAACAAATACTACTGCTTGCCTACCGCCCTTTACCAGGAGTAGAGAGATATTTTCTTGTGGGGTGAGGCAGGTATCCAGGATTGGCAGAGCTTACCTTACGAACTCTGCATACTGCCTTCTTACCGCCTTTCCTGAACCGCCTACTTTCGTGTTATGTTAGGACGATACCCACAGCTTGCTTACTTGATACAGTGTTTCGCGGGGCCCCTTCCCCACAGGACTTTGAGCGACCGCCTATTTAGTGCTTCCCTTCGAACGATGACCGCTATATCACTGGCTTTTGGGGACTTGCCTGAGATTTCTTACCGCTATATCTTGGGGGACTTACCTGAAAAGTATGACCGCTATATGCCTGGCTTGCCTTACTGAGGTGCTTCCTTGAGAAAAACAACAACTGTCGCCTACTGTTGTTATTTGGGGCCCCCAATTCAACTCACTTACTTGAAACGAACGGACGGAGGAGCTTACTTAGCGCGCCTTACGACTTACCTGAGAACGGCCACCGTGCTGCCCTGCTTGCCTTACCTGAGGAGCTCGCTTGATAATGACAACCGCTACGAAGTGGTAGGTCTTGCCTTCGAACAAACCATGTGTTTACCGTGTGGGTGGAGGGTGAGCCTGCCGAACTCTCGACAATAGGAGAGGACTTTAACCAAAACAACACAGACTTACTCTTCACAACCGGTGCTTGCCTGAGACATAGTTGTAGAATGCATTTTTCACAATCTATGAATGGCAGGCTTTCTTACTTGCTGGATTCTCTCTTGCTAGCTAGCTGGGGTGGAGGTCATCACTGGATGGCTTTGTCCGCTGGCGGGTGGTGATGTGATTGCCTAATTTCTTTATACGAAATCCCACTTTGATCATATCGATGAACCTAGATACCTTTTTGGTCCAAAAGGTAGGAAATAGTGCCTTCAACATAGCCATAGAATTTCTTTCTAGTCAACTCTTCTATGGCAGTGGTTCAAACTGGCTTTTTCCGGTAATGGCTCGAGGGACTAGCTGGCTCTCTTGCTGGCTTTCTTTTTGGCTTGCTTTGGTCTGGCTGGATGGCTTTGTATGGCTGGCTAGTGAACAGGCTAGCTAGGAGGGATTGCTGGGAATGGCTGGCTGAACTAGGATTGGGAGTCTTGCTTGCTTTGAGGCTAGACCAACCCGGCTGCTGCTGGCTGTACGGAATGCCTAAGCTTTATATGACTCCGCTGACTGAAAGGAATGGCTAAGCTTACTCATATGACTGGCTGGAGGCATTTGGTGAAATGGCTACTAAACGATATGCATTACAGGGCTGCCTGCAGAAGAAATGTGAGGTGGAAAGGTCAGATGATGAATGGGGCAGATACCAATGAAGGAGTGTGCGGTAAGTGACAACAGAAATAAGTAAATGTATTGTTCTCACCATCGCTATAAGGAAGGCCAGCTCCTTTCCTCATCGATTTCTCACTCTATTTTCACAAACTATATACCCACCCACCCCAATCCCCAGCCATAAGGCTACTCTATTGCTAACTATTTATTCACCCACCCTAATCGCCAAAGGATGCGAAGACCAAATCTATGCCTCGAAAATTTGAATCTAAAATGAGAATGTTGGGAGAGTATTAGAAAGATGAAACAACACTGGGAAATGTACCATTGTCTATTTGGAGGGGATTGAAATTCTAGAATGTATCTCTTTTAGAAGAAAGGGGGAGTAAGGAAATTGGATGCGACCAATGACTGTAGACACAGGTAATAAACAGGTCATGCATGAACAGGTAATAAACGGGCGTTATCAACAGGGTTTCAATAGGGCTTTAAGTAGGCAATAGTAGGCGTTCAAGCGGGTAGGCAAGAGTAGGCGAGTAAAGAGTAGGCTTGAAATAGGGCTTTCAATAGTTCAATAAGGCTTTGAAAAAGTTGAGTGACTTATCATTGGTCTCAGTCTTTCCTTGGTGAGTAGGGCTTTGACAATGGTTCAAGAGGCAGCCTCACAGTCGTGTCGTTCCCCAAGCAGTCGTTCCCTGTTCCTTTACCCAAAGAGAATTAGCAATGGGTTCGACTTGGGCCTCGCCCTTGAGAGCCTCATGGTTTTCCTTCCAATCAATCAAAGAGAATTAGTTGTATGGGTCTATTTATTTGTTATCTCATTGTTCTGCTTATTTTTTATATAAATTAATGTATACAAGTTGGCAAGCCTCCTCACTCATCAGCTCATAAATAAGCGCATAAATAAGCTCTACTCACTAATCAGTTCAGAAAGTAGGATCACTAATCAGCTCAGAAAGTAATCTCACTAATCAGTTCATAAATTTCCCGCACCATAAACTGTAGACATACCAGTTACTTAGAATTGAGGGAAGTAGTGAGTGATAGGCAGGTTAAGGTCCCCACTCACCCACCCCTGAATTCAGTCAGTATGGGTTAACGGGTGAGTGATAAACCACTTCAATTGTAATTTGTGTGCGTTTGATCACCACTTTTCCCCCCTTTAAGGTAATCCCCTTTCACTTAACGATACGGAACAAGGAAAGGCCTCCTAAAGCTACTAAATCCCCTTTCAATAATCCCTAATGGAACACAGTTTATACAGATACTCGGAGCTACAAAGGGCCTAATCAATGAGGATACCCCCTACAGTGACACGTAGTGGTAGGTTACACGATGAAGGCACGATGCACAAGCTATGATCCGCTTGATTTTACACGATCTAGGTACGATTAGGTTTCCACGATGCATGTCCAGTTCGATTTTGATTGGCATGTTGATGACAATTGATGAGGGACGTGTTGCCGATGAGTAGGGTAAGTGTAGCTGGATGAGGTTTGCTTACCGACGATGGAGGTTGTTTCCAATGAGGTTACACAATGATGTGAGCAAGTGAGTGAGTGAGTGGAGTAGGTAATGTGGTAAGTCAGAGTGAGGTAAGTTGGGTATTGCTGAGTAGGTAGTGAGAGCTATTGTTTAACCTTCGCTTTGCTTTGGTCGGCTGTGCTTCGCTATTGTTTTGCTTCAAGGTCCTAAAAGACTCTTTCTTCCCCTCAAATCACTAGTTTTTTGAGATTAGATTCAATTGACTTAATGAAATAAGCCAACCAGCGACCACACCCTTACTTACTTTATCTTTGTGGAATGGATGCTACAGGATTTTGTGCTCAGCCTGGAATCCTATGATCAGTATAGAAAATGAAAAGAGGCATACCCTAAGCTTCCATCCAATAAGGTCAATAAAGAACACTGTTGTAGCATCCATTCCACTAAGTAACTCACTGTGTTCTTTGTGCATCTAGGTAAAGCACCCAGCGATTAGCAAGCTAGGCATTATCAGGGGCCTGGGCACCTACCGATAACCAGCCGAACCGGGAATTCCAAGGAACAACCACTTGCATGATACAGACGCACTTGAGACGGCTTATACGATAGTGACTAACCAGGCATCGGGTGTGTTTCCCCCTTCCTAGCTATGGTTACTAGCCACTCCTAGCCGTGTATGTAATTAAGAGACCGTGTAAGCTAGCCAGAGAAGGGTTCCGCTAGGCAGAGAAGCTCATCATGGCAGCCATAGAATCTCAATCTATATACAGAGATTGGGTAGTGGGATAACCAGTAATGTGATACATAAGGATAGGGCCTTGGAAACGCATGAAGAAAGTATCTTCTATATCTCTGTCTGGTGCACGTAATGGAAAACAGAAGAGATTTACCTATTGCTATTTAAGTTCCAGTTGTTTCGTATAACTGGATTTCTCTTTGAGGGGCCCGCACTTATCTGATCTATACCCGCTAAACTTACTTGATCTATACCCGAAAATTGATATGATCGATTCCTGAACTTATAAAGTTAGTGAGGTGGCCGAAAAATCTTCTCCGCACTTATCCGCGGATGGTAGCTGGAGATGGATGGTTAACATACTTAGGAACAGTACAACTCGACTCGAAAGTGGGGTAGGGTAGATCCTTGCCTAGTACCGGGGATCGCCCCAATTTCCCGTTCACCCCACGAATAATGAAGTGAGGGAACCCGCCCAAAAGATGAAAAAAAATAGAAGGGTGAGCCCGGTTATTGGTTGGGGCTTCCATTTTCTTCAGTGAAAGTGATTGGGGGTGGGGGTGGGGGTGGGGATTTTTGACTGACATATGAGTGAGACCGGAAGAGAGCTTCTTTTTCATTCTAGCTAACAACATACAATAATAACAGGGGCTTGGGGAATCAAAATTGATAACGAGGAAAGAATACCTTTCTGTCAAGTAGATCTTCTCGATCAAATGAATGCCTCCATTCCATCCATATGCCATGAATACAAAGATATTCTACGAATGAAAATTGCCAAGTTGTATTGTATATATACGAGATTATGGAATCCCCTTATGCATGCATGTTGGAGGTTAGTTTCATTCGATCTATATACATTTAGAGGATAACCTTATGCATGCATGACTTTCATAGGTTCATCCTACTTCCCAGAAACATAGATTATTTCCCAGTTCTTCACACAACCTTACGGATCACTATGGGGGTAGGAACAGAGAAAGATCCCATTTATGCTTTCCATTCCAGCCAATTTCCTTCGGATCTTATGAGAAACGGATAATAAACAGATGATTCGAAAGGATTTCTTTGCCAATACCAAGAAGTCACATACTGAGACAGCATATATATATGCTCCTCATTCTCACTTTGTTCAAATTCCAAATAGATTCCATATATGATCGAGAAATTGTAGACATAGAAGAGTGAGGAGGGATGGCTCACCCGAGGCTACTTATCTGATCTATTCCCACCCAACTGGTGAGGAGGGCGAGGAGAGCCAGTCAAAATCCTTATTTCCAGACAGTCAAGAAAGCGATGGCGGCCTTTTAGTCGAGAGTTCGGCTGGCTCACCCTTACAGTAAGGAAATAATATACCAGAAACTTTGCTTTTCGAAGGATGAGAAGAGGCCAGTAAGAAAAGGAAGAACATAAAGGTCCGGAGGGCTTGCGCTTCTGAGGGCAAGGATAGATCCGGGCCCGCAAAGCTAGTAGTACCCATCAATCTCTCTGAACCCGAGTATTTGATCCTTACGACGAAGATTGAGAAATCAATTTATGATTTCCTAGGGATTGGGCCAAGAAGCAAGAAGGGATATAAAATATGTGCCTGACAGAAGTTCCCCTTCAATGGTCGATAGGAAGGATAAGGAGAAGGAGTTCACTCATCGATACAACGAACAAGATTTAGTATATTACCATTTGACCCTCGTTCCCACCAGAGGGAGGATATTGAGCCATGTCTTTTTTTTCCATTATACAATCATTTCCAATAGCCTGTTTGGCGCTGATTAGCCTGCTTTACGCGTAGCTGCTGGCTCCTTTGCGCGTAGCTACTGGACATGGCTCTCGATCCCCAATGAAAGGATCCACTACAAAGGACTCTGCCACTGCATAGCTATGGATCTTTATATGTATCCGGATTTGAAACCTCCCCACCAGCGGGCCACGGCTCTCCAATAGGCTCTGTACCTCAATCTACGGGGTCTCGATCTCGATCCGGAAGGGGTATGGCCTGTGCCTTCGCTCTACCCGCCTATGCCCCTGTAGTCTCTGCTATTGGTGGATCTCGATTTCGATCTCTAGCCGGGAGGTCCAAGTGGATATTTTATCTAAACATATGCTTTCACTCGGCCAACGAGGTAAACTAATCAATCTGGATCTGTTCTTGCCTCTGTGTCCTTTGCCTATACTGATGGTGCGTGAACTTAAATGGATTAGTAATCCTTCCTTTGTGTACTATTGGATGTCTGACATAGCTATGGTTTGGTTGATCGAGAGCCCAAGAGGGAGTCTTGTTCTCCAATTCAGGTTGGAAACCCAGTTCTAGGGGCATAACTAGAAGCAACATGGATGGTAATAACATAAAGTCCAGGAACACGGACCCTGCTTGACCTCGTTAAAGAAATCACAGGACCTATCAATCCATAACCAGGACCATCCTATCCTATCCTCTCTTGATTGGATAGTGAATTGTGAGTCCTTATTCGGGTGGCACCATCAGATTCTCAATAAGGTGAAAATCATCGAATCACCCATGTACATATTCTTGTAGCTCGGATGAGTATACCTATTCATATTGCAGTGGCTATCAGCAGTTTCTTGCTCTCATTAAAAAAACATCCCCTTTTTCCCTCTCTCCTGGAACCGGTACAGAAATAGGTGCTTTCTCCACATTGTTGACCTATATTCTTTCCATAATTACATATCTAATATAGCTAATTCCTCACCATATGAATAGTGAGTCCCTCGACCTCGTAACCTCAGTCGAGTCCCTCCGGGCCTCACCATATGAATAGTGAGCCGATGGCGGCCTACTGTCGAGAGTTCGTCCCTCACCCTACCGGGCCTAACGGGCCTATAAATGAACTTGGCTCGAACAAAGGATTCTCCCTTCCCTCCTTTATAGCCTTGCATGAACTCCCGCCATGAGCTATTGGTCAATCGTCTCTACAACAGCAGCAGTGCATTCCTTCCTACCTACTACGATATAGGTAATCGCCCGCCCTAAAAGAATTTTCCCCCTACCAAGCTATCCCACCTCACCTTCCAGTTGTAGTTTTTATTTCTCGGAGTTGATGAAATAATTCTATCTACAACTTAGATTTAGTGCTAAATATTTTTCTCATTTCTAGGCTTCATGGAAATGAATGGGGGTGGGTTCGGGATTAGTCCGAAGGGGGAAAGGTGGTGGGATCAGTCTGAAGGGGGGGAAGATGGTACCGGGGGTCGGGATCAGTTTGAAGGGGAAGGCTCTATCAGTGGGGAAGGCTCTTCTATCAATGGGGATCGCAGTGATGGGGGACGATGGGGAAGCTGGCAGTTCCGGGAGTGATGGATGGTAGTTATGGGTAAGGCCAGGGCAGTAGGGTCGGGCTATCTCGGTAGGGGAAGGGGCAGTAGGGTCGTAATGTGGTGGCAGTAGGGTAAGACTATCTCGGTAGGGGAAGGCTGTCTCAGTAGGTAGGATGGTTATAGAGAGTAGGATGGGGACACGGATAATAGGGAAATTTGTGTAACGCCTCTCCCAGACCAGTCCTTTTCCATATCATGAGAGTTGAAACAAGCATAAATATGGTAATGATCACAGTTGGTTACCCAGTAGTGGTATAAGGAATACGGGTCAATATGAATTCTCACATATTACTCTAATATCTAATGGGAATAGTACCAACCATGTTCCAACTATCACCAGTCAGTAAGCTAGTAATCATACACTGATTTGGCTTCATGAGGCTTTGTTACCTATATGAGACTTTATGCTAATGACCAGTCTAAACATGATACATTTCTTATCACTGATCTTATATTGATATCATATATGGTCATAGTAATGGGATTTATACATAACCAATACACCTGAACAAGTATAACACATGAGTAACCATGATGATTACAGGAAGCTTAGTCAACCTTATACTCTTATCACTGCTTCTTGCTTAGTACTCATTGCACCTACTCTATTAGTACTATTACCCTTATCACACAATGTAGAAGCAATACTGGTTTGTATTTGCACATTGCTATTATTACACCAAGTATAACACAATAGGTAATCACATAATCATTGATACTCTTCTATTCACATTGTACGCTATTACTCACGAGCTAACCAACTTATGCGTATTTATATAATATGAAAAGCATAGTGATAAAGTCAAAGCGTATATGATCCAAAGCTTACTTTTCATTCCATAAGTATTGGTCATATGATGCTTACTATTCCAATTCTATGTAAGGGTTACTAATATGACATGAGTATAACACACGGTAAAGATGCTTACCTTATTCCCATATGTTACTAGCTGTGGATTCATAAGCTATATACACATAAGTAGTACTAATACAGTCAGCTCTTTTCAATTCCTTCTACACCCCTATTCTAAGCTTAAGGATGAGCTATTACCATTCAATAAAGGTGAGGTAATCTATTAAGCTGAAACAGTCATCAGTTACGTATGTGTTAATAAGACAGGTACCAATCAGACTAGATACGGTTTGTTACATATCTAACTAGTCCTAATTCTATTGTATCATCTTATACCATACAGCTGCTTACTGTGATAAGATATGAGCTTACTCTATAGGCTTAACAAAGGTAATGGGTTATCCAAAAGAGCTCCTATGAGGGCTCTAAGGCTCCTCATATAGTAGGGTGAGAAGGTAGTTATAGAGGAGCCTATAAAGGCAATAAAACCTAATCAATATACTCTATAGGCTTAACGGAATTCATCCCATATAGTATTATGATAGAGAGTCGGAAGAAGAGGAGAATAGTATATCCTCATAAGGCTGGGTCCTATCCGTTAAACTATAGTACCCGAGATATTCCTTCTCCTACTGTTGGTGAACCTATTATATAGTTGCCTACTAGTGCCTTATATGGGGTCCCCTGGTAGCATATATGAGGACCCCCTAATGTGCTGGTCCCTTCCTGGGAGTTGTTGGTAGTAACCTGGCCTCCTTGTATGAAGGTCTGCCTAGCCTCCTTTAGGTAGGTAGTTGGTATCCCTTCCTTCCTCGGGCATCATGTCGAAGGCCTAGCCTGCACAAAGGACTGCCTGGCCTGCACAGCTATATGAAACCCTTCGCTGGGGCAGGACCCCAATAATAACTGGGTAAAAGAGAGTCTAAAAGAAACCTTTCTCCATAACCTACCTCCATTTAGCCTTCAAGCCAAGCTTTCTCCTTCAAGCAAGTCCACACTGCCACGCCCAGCAAGTATCACTGAACTGATAAGCCATACTTCCTTTAGAAATATTCCTTTCCCATTGGTCAAGCCTGCTTACGCATCCTTTCTCAATTCTGAGAAAACATAAATAATACAGATCTAAGAATCCATAGCCTTACCATCCTTTCTATGTGGTAGCCTGGACTTCCCTTCCTTTATCTATAAATCAATCCTTTCTCAATCCATCTGTGAGTGATTCTTTCGGTAATGGTTTAGGCATCGTCTCATTTGGAGATGGCATGTGATACAACAGTTGTTAGTTTATACATGGTTTCATCCTCTTGTACCCCTTTCATGGCATCATTTTGTGGTTCGCTGGCTAGTTTCTGTGACACGTGGCAGGTGTTAGAGGTATCCTACCTCTAGCGTTGGCTTGATTGGGTAGCGTTCATCATCTATTATCCTTCCAGTAGGATCCCGAGCCATTATCTTCAGAGCGCTCATCCTCATTTGCAGTCTCAGATGGATGTGCATGGCATGCATGGTCACACGTGGGACCTTTCTCACATGCTTGGTACCGTTTATCTAGCATTCTATTCGAGTGTTGGCTTTCTATGACTTGGATACATTGATTTGGCAGTGAGTTGATTACCTTTGATGAGTTGGAGGCCTTGATCCACCTAACACTTGTCTTTTGCATGAGATCGAGGGTTTCTAGCTCACACGTGGGAGTTGGTTGATGGTTTGGCACTCATGTTCATGCACCATGATATGACTTGGCACCTTGGCACACATGTTCATGCACCTTGGATATATTTTTTCATTCTTGGCTGGAGTTCTTGATTGGGGAGGGAAGGTAGCAGATCACCCCTTATATAGGAATTGATCCCGGCCTGATAAGCCGATCCTGACCGGAGTTGCCGGCGCAGTCGGGTAAGAGAGACTATTTGATTCCCTCACTCTTTCGAACTCTACCAGCGGTTGCTTCCCGTTCAAGCCTGTTTATGAACGAGCCTTTTTATTAACTATTTCAAGCCCTAGCCATTCATTTTTACAGTCATTTATCCCACCTGCCTACTCGCCTCGTCCCACCTACTCTCTAGTTCGCTAGCCTATTGTGTAGACCTCTTTTTCGCATCAATTTCCAGGAAATTCATTTTTGGGCACGCTCTGGGAAGTAATGCCAAGCGTAATGACTATCCATTTGACCCACCAGTTCGCTATATAGGCAACCCACCTATCTAGTTGATTTCCAACCCTATCCTACCTGTTGAAAGCCCTATCCCTCATCCATAAAAAAACCCTCGTCCATCGTACCTAAAAAAATATAGGTACAAAAACTTATTCCACGCATCAGGGAAGTATGGGGGGGTGGAAAATGAAAGAGTGTGAACATGGAAGCAAAGAGTAGAGCTTGCTCTATTTTTTAGATATTTTCTGCTCACCGGGAATTGAAGAAACTGGTTCCACCCGCGGAAGCTATAAACTAAGCGGTTGATGGAAGTAGCCGCCCGAATCGAACTTGCTACTCTATAGTTGCTCGGTTGACGATCGAACCTATTATTGAATCTATAGTGTATGTCCTGGGAACGAAAGAGAGAGAAACGGAGAAAAGCTTCATTATACGATATTATGCACTTCCCTTATCGACGTGTAACAGCATCATAGCTGCATCCCAAACATCAGGCTAACTCAGGTTCTCAGCGAGCAGTTACCAAGAGCTTTCAAAAAGCGTAGGATCGAGTGAAAGCAACACCCGTTTTATAAGCATCTAAGCCAAGAGGTCTAAGTGTCAATTTTATTTTTGGCTCTCCTATCAAAATGGCCAGGCTATTGCTGGATAAATTACTTTCCATATGAAGATTCATACAATATAATTGACCTAATTATGGCCATCAGGTCTCAAAACCGCATCAAATGCCTGCCATTTTCACGTGTTTTACGGCAACTTTCACCCACTTAAGCTTTTACACACACCTTATCAGACATAGTTTATGGAATTTCTTTGTGACGAAAACTGCCTTGGTCAGAACTCTCTCTCGTTTGATCTTGATTCTATCTCTAGTTACCCAAATGATATGAGTCAATACGTTAGCAAAGCTATTAATCCAATTGACGTTCTAACTCTTTGAAAGCAGCCTTCTTCCAGTGTTGAGGAAAAATTGCAGTGGAAAACTGGTTCCGCAACTGGTCAGTGAATAATACCTGTTTCATAGCCCTCAATGCAACAGTGATCTCAGGAGTATTACCCGTATATGAAAAAGCAACACTAAAATGTTCATGAATCACAACCCAACCCTTAGTCTACCTCCTAGCCTCTTCATGTAGATACCAAGCCCTAGGGATCGGCCCTAAGGTATGCAGGAACTCGTGTACCCAATACTCAGGCTGAAGGCCTTCCCTACCCCATTTCTGTACACACTTCGGAATGTGAATGGAAGGGTCTGTCTTACCTCTCCCTTATGGTCTTGCAATCAATTCCTTCAACTGCTCTACGAACTTCATTGCTTCCCCTCCAGCTAAGGATAGATCCTGGCATTCGAACTCGGGAGGGGATAACTTACTTCCCTGACTGTCCTCTACCTGACTAGCACAATGTTTGTTTATGGCGCATGATCCTCCTCAACAAGTGAATCGTATATAACGAGCAGTGTAACCCACTCTTGTCGTGAAGAAGGTATCGCTCACCTAGTTGCATATATTCGTTTGTGGCACCTCATTGGGGCACCTCATTGTAGCACACATATTCATTCACTGCACGAAACCATTCACTAAAGCCAATCACAGAAGCCGTGTTCACTCACTGCACGAATCCATTCACTGCATGCCCCTAGCCCTACCCCACGATCTAGTCAGCTCACTGTAGCAACACATCTATCCATTCTATCCTATGGCGCATGGGTATCCCCCCTCCCTCTCGGCGGGTATGTAGTAACGATGGGGAAGTAAATTCTCTCTGGGGTATGGATTGAATGTCTATATCCTTCACGTAGATTGAACTGAACATCTGTATTGACTGGATTGAACTGAATTGAATGGATTGAATGGATGAAACAGAACGTGTATGCTTGAAATCCTATCTATCCATTGGTTCACATCTCTCTTGTCAGTTGGAAATTTTTCATGCATAGGTGTATCAGTAGTTAGGGTAATCGGTGCACCACCTCACACTTCATCTTCATCTCTCTATTCGTGCACTTCACTCACTCTCTGGTATGAACTAAATGGGGTAATGATTGAACTCCTATGTCCTGTATGGCAATTCGAGGTAGAGTTAGTATCGTATCGGTATAGAGGTTAGAGTTAGAGTGTAGATCGTTCGAGTATAGAGATAGAGGTAGTTCGTGTAGTTAGTAGAGTTCGATGTGAGGTGCACCAAACACAAAACTTATCCATGCATCATGACAAGCAACACAATCTGATGAAGTTGAGTTGGATGGATGTGTCCCATTCCATAGCATTAGCATTTATGTGCCTAGAGATGCAGTCGAGATAGGGATACTCAACTCGGCACTATTATTTAAGGGGTAAGAAGGCATATCCCAAACGAAGGCACTCAACCGACTACAGGTAGGTCATCGCTAAACCATACGCAATATGATTTGATTGATCGACCACTCAAGCGACTACAATCTGAGCACTCAACCTTAAGATATAGATAGGGTAAAGTTTGAAAGCGGTATGTCTTACCGGCATGGTTGTGCTTGAGTGATTGGTAAGGCATGTAGGCTTCCACCAATGACCTTACCTTACCCGTTCTCATGGCCCTAATTACTTTATTTTCTGTGCTTTTTGGTATGTCTCAACAGGGGATTAAGTGGCCCTTACCATAAGCTGTGGAGTGCTAGTAATCTTGATTGCGGAGGTGGCAGGTGGGTGAAGAACCTAACAAAGAAGCTTACAAAGGTGTGTTTGATAGAAATGAAGGTGATCCCAAAGAGCGGGACGCGGATAGCAGTGCGTGGTGGCTGAACAATCCCTTCCGCAAGGAGACCCATCTGTGGATAGACCTTTGTTATACTCGTTCGAGCAAGCGGGAGAAGGATGAAGTCGATATGTGAACTTGTAATAAAACATGTATAACCTATCACGCCTAATCCTCGCATATGAAACTCTGTCGACTTATAAGGAATTAATCTTACCCACAAAAGAAGTATACCTATCACACACAGATAGGGGAAGTATACCTCTCACATAATCGACCTACCCAAACCCAGTCCGTAGGTAATGTATCGGTATTTAGTTCAATATCCTTCCTAAATCCTTTCTATTGTGTATACTTCAAATTAGTTATATAACCTGTAACTAAAACCAAGTCTACATTCGTGGAGGTTTTAGACTTTGATCCATCTTACTCGCCTTACCCCAAGGAAGACCCTCCTCCCCTTCTTCTCTCAAGGAAGGAAAAGTCGATTTGCCGATAAGATATAGCTATAGAAGGAAGCCGATTCAATATATAGAAGGAATGATATTAGCCAAGCGATAGGGAAGTCGATTATCCGAAGCCGATTCGCTGCACCTGATTCTCAGCAAACATAGTAAGACTTACTTTAGTTGCCCCAATACATAGAGAAAGCCATCGATCAAGCCTACTTTACTCCTCCATCGAACAGCTAACTGACCTACATCCATGGGCCGGGCATAGTTCCCTAGCCAAGAACATCTCGAGGAACAACAGGGTTAGTTAGGGGTTAATTAAGAGTCAATTAGGGGTAATCAGGGGTTAATTATGGGTACCTAAAGGTAATTAATTTTTTGGATTTGACAGGACTATTTGTTTGATCTTGCTAGGGTAAGGGTTTCTTTGGTTGCAATGGCTAGTGGTCACAAATTTTAACGCTCTCTTCTTGGATTTCATGCTGAAAGAAAGAAATAATCGACAGAATATTGGTGGTCACAGAGAGATGCCGGGTATAGAGGATATGGTCTACTGCATCCTATGTCCTGGAAATAAGATTGAAAGCTTCATAGGAAAGGATGATAGTATTATTAAGTCTCTGCGGCATGACACAGATGCCAAGATTAAGGTTGCACATGGCATGTCTGGTGTGGACAAGAGAGTTATCATCATTTTTAGGTCACCAAAAGAACGGAAAATGGATCGTGATAATGAAGATGATTATGTAGTATTATTGGATGGAAATCATTCTCTTCGTGCTGCTCAAGATGCTTTGTTTAGGGTGCTTTCAATAATTGTCAAGGAAGGGGGTGGATCTGATGATGAAAATGAGGATGTCGGTAATAAAGTGCATGTTCGTCTATTGGTTCCGAACAATCAAATAGGTTGTCTACATGGGATAGGTTGAAAAGTTATTGATAAAATGAGAACCGGTACTTATGCCCAGATTCAGATTCTCCCAAAGGAACAACTGCACTTTTGTGCCATGGCTACTTATGAACTTGTTCAAGCTAGGCAAGGCAGTCATGATCAGAAGAAGAAGGCAACCATGGTTTTTTTACACCCATTTATAGTCCTGTGGTGGTATTTCATTTTGGCATCCAAGGTCAATGAGGCTGGATTCAAAGTGTCATACAATTGGGGTAAGTAGGTGTTGAAGCGGGTGAATGACCCTTCGTCAACTAAGCGAGTTGACCCAAGAGATAGGACCAATTAGCCTTTCACATGTTTGGGTTAGCAAACTCCTATGGATTCTGGCCTGACTACCATTCATTATTTTCTATTTTGGGAAGGCTGAGGTGGTAGTGGGATGCCCCCTTCATTCACTGCTGCTCTTTCTCCTGATGAGCAGGCTAACTCCTGCATGTCTTTAGCCTTCACAAAAGTGGTATTCATGGTCGTTTTTCCATTCTGCCATTAGAGTCTAGGCCTTCATGCTTGACCCACGGTGTAGCTACAATGGGGCTCAAGATGCCTTGTCTTCTCTTACCTAGCCCTTGTCCATCATAGCCCATCTGCCTTAAGAGTTTGGAACCAATTACTCTGGTATGCTTCTCAAATTCACCAAGCTACTCTTGGTGCCCACAAAGCTAAAAAAGGGTATTATGAGGGACAGTTGGGAAGAGATGTGGGAATACCCCAGCTATTAGACTCTCACCTAGCATAAAGACTCCTGCTATAAGGTTAATCGATAGTAATATATAGTATTAACTAGGGGTACCCCTATAGGTGGATATACACCCCTCTTATGGCTTGCCCCCTTATATAGGGGCGGCTGCCGGGATACCCCTATCTTTCCATCATAGGCTGTTAGTCTCTAAGCGATTATTAGGCTACTCTTCTGCCCTTGTCGTCTATTTTAGGCCTATTATAATACCTCCTCTTCTTTAGGCTACTATATAGTAGTTATAAGGCTATAACTATCCCGGTAAGGTCTATTTCCCCTATAACTATATATATAGTTCTGAGGGCTCTAAGGCTCCTCATATAGTAGCTTCTATAAGTTGAGATCACTGGTGCCCCTAATAGTTATCCTTTTCAATGTGGGATACTTGATACCATCCATAGTATCAAGTATTCTGATCTTGTATTCGTGGGGGCTCCTAATAACTGTATTTTGTGCTACTATTGGTCTAACTCAAACCCCGGGGGGGTTACGTTCAAGCTAGCTTAAATGCTGCAAAGGCAATACTTTCTTCAGAAATGATATTTGCAGAAATATTTAACTAAACTAAATGCAAGGAAATAAAATGTACAAAGGAACTTCAACACATGAGTTGGGCCCTAAACCAAAGAGACTCGAGTCATTTATAAGAAAATCAGAAATCAGATTGAAAACAAAGGAATTTTTTTTTCATTAATCTTGAAAAGTGTTCATACATAAAACATGAAAAATTGAAATGATGGGAAAAAACATCTCTTATGTTTACTATCTTCCTTTATAGTTTTAAATCCCTACTCGGATGCTAAGGTTTCTTATTTATACAAAACGTGCTTGAGGGGCAGCATTCTTAGAGGGAGGAATCTTACCCTCCAAAATCCCTAAGAATGTGGATTTCATTCCCTGGAGACTTCACAACCACATGGAGGTAGTGAATGTCCTTGAGGCAACTGATTTGTGATTAGAATGCAGGAGGCAACAAGCTCCATAATCTTTTCGTTTTGGAATTTTGTGTGATTTGAATAAGATATCCTCAATATTATGCATATTTAATGCTTTAAGAAAATATAATAATCATCTATTAACCCTACTAAGAACATATTAAAGGTTAAAAATACATTATAAAGTGTAGAAGGAAAGGCTAAACATGGCAAAGGATGGTCAGATGGGCTTTAAATTATATTTATGTTGGAGGTATATCAATAAACTTACAATACATCAATATTTTTTATCATGGATATTCACAACCACTTTACAATGGATATTACTAACTTGTAAATAGGATTTGTTGCAATACCTTGGTCCAATACTATGGATTATCAATACCACATTCCCAAAAACCACAACTCATTTCGCAGTCAAAATATTTTATAAATATTTTAATTTAATTTAATTTTACAAGATTTTGTTTAATTCAATATAGAAGAAGAAATATTATAATTAAGTTTTAGATATATTTAAACCATCTATGACATAAAATATATAACATATAAATAATAGCTATAAATTAAGATTCATTTTACTATAACCATAATTAAATTTAATTAATAAGCACATAAAAAAACAATACTTACAATAAGCCAATACCATGGAATATCAATACCACATGCCCAAAAACAATATCTCATCTTACAATAAAAATATTTTATAAAAATTTGAGATAGATCACATTCATAAATCTCTAGTGATGTGGAGTCTGATCTAAGCAAACAATTAAATAAAGTAAATATGCAAAAGGATTATAAGGTTAAAAACAAAAATCACCATCAAACATCTAAATTATTCACCATCAAATGTCTAAATTATATTAAAATAATTTAAACATTTCATAGTGATAATTTATTTTAATTTATTTTTATAATATTTTTGTGTTAGCTTATTATGGAAGAGATGTTGTAATGCCCCATTTTGCTATACAAATAAAAATAAAAAGATCAATTTAACAATTTTAATTATTAATTAAAACATTTCGACATAAAAAATAAAAATTTAAATGATTGAAAAAATAAAATAATATAAAATAATTATTAATTATTACCATGCCTAGATGCATCTTAATTATGGATCTATGAAGCTCCAAGAAGGGTCAAATCTCTCAAAGTGAGAACATTTACTCATGTTTTGCACCTAATTAATTTGGTTAGCCGGATAGTAATTACTTCTCCCAATTAATTTTAAAAAATAATAATAATTGAATATTTTTGCAAGTTTTACAATTTAAAAGGAAATTAAGCAGTTGAGGTAAACTTGAATCGGTCAAGTTACCGATAGTTTCCAAGCTCTAGGTATATAAGAACCCATGGATTTTCCCATTGTGGAATATAACCTATTTAAGGAAAGAAGACTACAAGGTAAATTGGTTTCTAGGAGAGCTAGTATGGTAGTGATTTTGTGATGTAATGTTTAAAATTTTGACCAAGTCAAATTAAATAAAAATAAAAATATTAATGAAATGTAAACATTTTAACTAGGTCAAAAAAAAAACTTATAAAAATAAAATAAGAATGGCCCATGGTATTAAGAACCCATGATATTGGTCCATGGTATTCATGTGGAATGTGGGATATTTAAAGAGAGAAATTAAACTAGCTTAGATCCATCTTAACTTGGGATCTACCAAGCGCCCATAGGGATCAAATCTCTTGATAGTAAAAGCTATTTTACAGTGAAAAGAGATGGATCTAGTAGGATATGAGTAATGGTGTCTTTATACACCACTATCTCTTTAGATTTCAAGGTAAATTAGTCCTCATTATTAGGAGAATATAGGAAATGGTGTCTTTACACACGATTACTTCTCATTCCTGCTCCATTCACTTTGTCATTTTCTTTGGTGCACTATAATATATGCTAGTATTTGGTTCTCATTCATTCAGTCTTATTTTCTTAATTTATACCTTGTTCTTCCTCCAGGGTATTGATATAAAGAATATGTAAATTTGATTATATTACTTATTAAATTATTAATTTTTTTTAAATTACAAATGTAAGTTATTATATGATAACAAAATAGTTATTTTATAATAGAGATATTTTTAAAATTAAAATGTATTTTAAGGCATTGAAAGAGATCAACTATTTCAAGATGCAAAACTTGAGGAAAGGTTTGGGCCTCGAGAGATTTGATTCCTCTTATGGCCTAGTAGATCTAGAGTTAAGATGGCTATTTGCTAGTTTTGAACACACTAATAAAATATTTTAACTAGATTTTTTTTTCATTTGTCTTGTAAAATTTGTAAAATGGTTTTTTCCCTCTTAATGAAAAATCAAGTTGGTAGTAGCTGTTTTCTCCAAATAAAAATATTTTACTGTCCATTATAAAATAAAATAAAGTAATTAATTTTTTTTTCTTATACATGTTGACTAAAGATTTTCATAGATAGATAAATATATCCTATTCCATTAATAATTTCTTTCTAATTCAAGGTACTGTATAGACTTACTATATTTAAAATAGAGTTCACATATAAAATTTTGAAACGTGTTAATAACAAAAGCTATATATATAATGAAAAATCAATGAAAAATGGAAAATCAAGTTAGTAGTCGAGGGGAAAATCTTTGAGTATATCTCTTTTATGTTTTATTCTCGCTACTGTTTATTTTTTGTTTTAAGAGTTCATTTGCAGAATTTGATTCCTCTTATGGCCTAGTAGATCTAGAGTGAAGATGGCTATTTGCTAGTTTCGAACACACTAATAAAATATTTTAACTAGATTTTTTTTTCATTTGTCTTGTAAAATTTGTAAAATGGTTTTCTCCCTCTTAATGAAAAATCAAGTTGGTAGTCGTTGTTTTCTCCAAATAAAAATATTTTACTGTCCATTATAAAATAAAATAAAATAATTAATTTTTTTTTCTTATACATGTTGACTAAAGATTTTCATAGATAGATAAATATATCCTATTCCATTAATAATTTATTTCTAATTCAAGGTACTGTAGAGACTTACTATATTTAAAATAGAGTTCACATATAAACTTTTGAAATGTGTTAATAACAAAAGCTATATATATAATGAAAAATCAATGAAAAATGGAAAATCAAGTTGGTAGTCGAGGGGAAAATCTTTGAGTATATCTCTTTTATGTTTTATTTTCGCTATTGTTTACTTTTTGTTTTAAGAGTTCATTTGCAGATAATTTATGTACAGCATCTAAACCTAAAAATACAACATCAATAAAATCCATACATAAAACAGTACATTTGCATACCAAATACCAAGGGAATGAGATATTCATTAGTGAATGTATAAACCAATAGAAGATGGGACTTCGACATTGCACCTGACGATAGATTGGTTGCGCGAAAGTCTCACTTCATCCAATCACACCCGTGCCATATTCCAAGCATGAATGTGGGATCTCATCGAACTCACTTCATCCAATCACACCCGTGCCATATTCCAAGCATGAATGTGGGATCTCATCGAACACGTCAATGGATTATTCCAAGCATGAATGTGGGATCTCATCAAACACATCAATCACAATCCATCGAGGGCTTCCAAAGGCCAAATCACCACAACCCTCAACCAGTGATTCCACTTCATGGTCAGACATCACAACCATCATGGATTGGTCTCTATCCAATTTGTTCCAGGGCTCCAGAGTGTTCGTTCCAACAAGGGCTTTTAGGATTAGTAATTCAACCCCAAATGTTACAGATATTCTAGAGCATTTTTCCAACCAGGGCTTCCAGGACTAGTATCTCAACAACCTAGGGCTTCCACAACATTTTTCCAAAAAAGGCTTCATGGACTAGCAAATCAAACCACAATTGTCTTACGGGCTTCAAAAGCGTTTGTCCAACAAGGGATTCCAGGAACTAATAACTCAACCCCCAACTAAAGGAATCATGAGAACTAACCAAAAGACAGTCAATGGAAATAAACCCACAATGCCACGGCTATCTAGGAAATGGAAAGGCTAAGAAAATCCACATGGATACACTATGCATGCTAAAACTAGTGAGGAAAAAATACTTGCAACTCGTACCTGTAATCAAATCTTGATGTAGCTACTGAGCCCAATGTAGGCTTGAGCTTTCCTGCTCTTCGTTTTCCTTTCTTGATCTTCCTTTGCCTTCTTATTCCAAATCACCAAGTATCCACACTCTCGATGCCAAATATGCTCAAATGGGCCTTAAATTATATCTAATTTGGAGGCATATCAAGAAACTTACAATAGAATAGTATTTTTTACCATAGATATTCACAACCACTTTACAATGGATATTATTAACTTGTAAATAGGATTTGTTGTAATACCATGGACCAATACCATGTAATATCAATACCACATTCCAAACAACACAACTCCTTTCACAATCAAAATATTTTATAAATATTTTAATTTAATTTAATTTAACAAGATTTTTTTAATTCAATATAGAAGCAAAAATATTATAATTATGTTTTAGATATATCTAAACCATCTATCACATTAAAAAATATAGCATATAAATAATAGCTATAAATTAAGATTCATTTTACTATAACCAAACTTAAATTTAATTAATAAGCACATAAAACAATAATACTTACAATAATCTACAATGTAACAAGATTTTTAACAATGGATATTCACCCACAATTTACCATCGATGTTATTAATAAATAGACTTTGTTACAATACCATGGGCCAATACCATGGCATATCAATACCACATGCCCAAAAACAATATCTCATTTTACAATAAAAATATTTTATAAATATTTTGTTGATTCAACAATGTTTTTTTGGGATAGATCACATTCATAAATCTTTGGTCCAAGCTCTTTGAACCACTCATCATTCGTCATAAGATGTGGAGTCTGATCTAAGAAAACAATTAAATAAATTAAATATGCAAAAATATTATAAGTTTAAAAACAAAAATCACCATCAAACATCTAAATTATTCACCATCAAATGTCTAAATTATATTAAAATAATTTAGACGTTTCATGGTGATTTTTTTTTTCCCATTAAATTTATGAATGTGATTTATGTGAAGAAATAATTTATTTTAATTTATTTTTGCCGTGCGATCTTTGTGTTAGACAATTAAACTATTTCTGATCGTTGGTTGTCTTGTTGCACTATTCTGCATACACCTGTCTCTTGTCTCCTGTCTACCCACCTGTCTACCGAAATAACAGAAATGTGGTTCTATTTTTCTGTTTCTTGGGTTCGCATGATAACTAAAGGAATAACGTTACGTAGGTGGACGGAGTTGGTCCGTCAGTCTTACCAATGCAGTTCAATCTCACCAATGCAGTTCAATCCAAGAAACCTTCCGTGACTCCCCTCGGCAACTTCCGTGAATATAACATCGTCTCTTCCACTAATTTTCGTTGCCATTACTGTTTATATATTCACTACATTCATCCTTGTATGCTTCATCGAAGATACTGCAATTTGAAATCTCTACAGATGTCAAATGGTTTGAATGCCCAAGTGACAGAGGAAATGGCAGGCAAACCCAGTGTAGACTTTCAGTTCGAGGACTATCTGCCTGTGATGGCGGAGAAATTGGGGGAGGAAGTGCCCATGAATAGTTTTGTACAAGATTTAGTTAGCTCTCAAAAGCCTTCCAAAGAATTGGGAAGTCTTTTATTTTGAAATATGTTGATTTCTTTATGTTTCTCTAGCTGTTGTTGGCCGGGCTGAGGAGGTGCCTAACCGTTTATTGCAGCACAATCCGGGTTCGAAACCTCTAAATGTTTTTATTTCGGTGAAAACAGTGTATGCACAGCGTTAGTTTGTAACCAGTAAACCAATGCAAAAAGCTTACTTCATCTTCAAGTTAGTGTCCTTGTCATTCACTTACTAACATTGGAATTGAATTTATATTCATTATAATATTATATCTAATTATTTATTTATGGTTTTTTTTGGGTTTTACTTACATACATTTGAACACTAAATGAACACTAAATATTATAGCTTATATAGCACTTCGTAAGGGTGATTTCCAATTGAACTTCTCCAATAAATTTTATAAAAATTCATCAATAGAAAATGGATGTATTGACCGTAGCCATTAATGATTCACAGGTATATTTTTGTCTAGGTAAGCGGAGTTATCTTGTATTGGCATTAGCTATTAATGATTTACGTTCTGTTTGGAAGCATACAGCTTCAAATGTGTGAAAACGCTAAAGACGTAAGTTTCTATCTCTTGATTTTGTGTTTTTGGCATTAAAATAGTATTAAATAAACCCATTTAATTATAGGTAGTAGTTTTTTTTCATTTTCCAATAGTGTGGTTGTGATATTGAAAGAGAATGGGAAATTAGTATAGTTATGAGAAAGCTCGAGAAACATAAAGATTGTTTATGTTTTTCCCTTTGCTTCTGCTATTCGGCGGCCAACATGCACAGAATGCAAAATTGTTTTATCCAAAAACGAGCATCTGTACAAGGGTGGATAATATGTGGAGGTTCGAGCAATCATTCTTCTCATACATAGTTGTTTCTGGAAACTTGTATACGTCCTGAAAACTTAGATGGTGTATCATTTGTGCTACAACCATGGAGATATGAATATCGTCTCTGGTTGAAAAGATTTCCAGCCTCCGGTAGAGAGTCTTTTTGGCTATTTGTATTTGTCTTCAAATTTAATTCGGTTTTATAAAGATACATCACTAAAGTTCTTGGAAATTTAGTTTGCTTTCTAATTTGATTCAATTCAGTATGAGAAAAAATTCATTTGAGAAGTTTTGAAAATTAATTATAATAAAGAAAATTTAAATTAGTTTTACTAAAATATTAAAAATAAATAAATAATTATTATTATTTAATTATACATTATTATTTAAAAAAAAAAAATTAGTTTCCAAGTGTTTTTTTTTTTTTTGAGTTTTTGGCTAATTTGTGGCTAGAATCTCTAGAAAATATTACTAGCCAAATATTTAATTACTGTTGTTTAAAGTGTATTTTTTATATATATATATGAATTCAACACTCTTAAGTATTTAATTGGGGCACTTTACTCTAATCAAACTTGTGATTTTTATGAATTCCTGCCACATAAATTAATTAGGAAAAAAACAGGAATTTTTTCCAAAAAATCAGACTTAAAACACTACTTGTTTTTTTATTAGATTTTTATTAAAAGAATTTGATAATAAAATAAAATTATATAAACAAAATTTAAATTACTATTACTTTTTAAGAATGCAAGAATTTATTATAGTTTTATAGATGATTGTGATTCAAAATAGCATCACTTTGAATTAATATTTTAATGGTAAGTAGATAGTTTCCTGAATTCCATGTTTTGGGTCTCTAATAAGTTATGTCTGACTCATCTCCCATTCTTTTCCCTTACCTTAATAAATCGAGAGTAGTACAATGCTCATCTGTGTTTATCATTTGCATATAAGTGTTCCAAACAAGGTTTAGCAAATAGCATATTTTACATATCTTTACATAGACCTACCACTATTAGATGGAACCATTTAATTGCCAATTTCATATACGACTATTCTTACAAATCTTAATTCAAATTTTGAGCAATATTTTAATATTTGAAGTCTCAACCTTTAATCTTTCAACATTGGAAGTTAAAGAAAAAATTACTATGAAACTATTTTTCTCCATAAATACTTGGTTACTTAGCAAATTAATCAATTATTCTAGGAATGTTAGTAAACTTGATGTTCTTAATGGGTATAGTTTCTTCCTATGATACTCTAATTTGACTATAAACAAGTATTGTTGCATTGGTCATTAAAGACACATTCAATATGTTATTTTTCTGGTCCAACCTACTTTCTTCTCCAAACTTGTTTGATTCCTTTTTCATGGTTGGTTGAAAACTCTTTAGATTTTTTAGGAGCCCACTTCAATTTGAAATATTGACCTATATGTCCAACACTATGTCATTTGAAACATTTAATTTTTTATATGAATAATTTATTTATCCAAACAATTCTCCAAACCTATATTTTTTTTTAGATAAAATAATTCGTAGTTATAAGTTAATATTCAATTAAATCACATAACATATCACATATTTTTTCCTCTATACTACTCTTTCTTATGTTAGTGTTTTACAGCGTTTCCTTTGCAACATATGGTGCAATTCCTTTGCAACATATGGTGCAATTGCTAGTTATAATATTTTTGTCTTAGCCTATTATGGAAGAGATGTTGTAATGCCCCATTTTATTATAAAAATAAAAAAAATAAAAAGATAAATTTAACAATTATTAATTATTAATTAAAACATTTAGACATAAAAAATAAAAATAAAAATAAAAAAAATTGAAAAAATAAAATAATACAAAATAATTATTAATTATTACCATGCTTAGATGCATCTTAATTATGGATCTATGAAGCTCCAAGAAGGGTCAAATCTCTCAAGGTGCAAACATTTCCTCATGTTTTGCACCTAATTAATTTGGTTAGGGAGAATAGTAATTAATTCTCCCAATCAATTTTTAAAAATTTAATTGAATTTTTTTTGCAAGTTATACAATTTAAAAGGAAATTAGGCAATTGAGGTAAACTTGACTCGTTGAAGTTACCGGTAGTTTCCAAGCTCTAGGTATATAAGAAACCATGGATTTTCCCATCGTGGAATATAACATATTTAAGGAAAGAAGAATACAAGGTAAATTGGTTTCCCAGAGACCTAGTATGGTAGTGATGTTGTAATGTAATGTTTAAAATTTTGACTAAGTCAAATTAAATAAAAAAATTAATAAAATATAAACATTTTAACTAGGTCAAAATAAAATAAAAAATAAAAAATAAAAATAACCTTATAAAAATAAAATAAAAATGGCTTGTGGTATTATGAACCCATGATATTGGCCCATGGTATTAGGAACCTATGATATTTGCCCACCATGATATTGGCCTATGGTATTATGAACCTATGATATTTGCCCATGGCATTCATGTGGAATGTAGGCTTTTTAAAGAGAGAAATTAATCTAGCTTAAATCCATCTTAAGTGGCAATCTACCAAGAGCAAATCTCTTGATAGTGAAAAGAAAATCTCTACCTATTTTATAGTGAAAAGAGATTTGATTCTTGGTAGATCCAGAGTTAAGATGGATCTAATATGATCAACTGGATATGAGAAATGATGTTTTTATACACCATTACTTCTCATTTCTGCTCCATTCACTTTGTCATTTTATTAGATGAGCTATAATATATGCTAGTATTTGGTTATGTGACTTATTTTTTATTTAAAATTATAATTGTTTTTAAAAAGATGTTTTTATCTAATCTCTTTCAATCCTTATTACTTATTTGAATTTTTTTATTGTGATTTTATTTTTATTTTTTAAAGTGAAATTATTTACTTTGTTTTGTAATATTTTATTTTCTCTTAATTAATGTAATTTTATTTTATTTTTAAGTTATTCATATATTTAAAAAAAAATTAATAATCATGATATTATTATTATTTTTTGGATTAGTTAATTTTATTGAATTTTCTTAATTGATTGAACTTATTCATTGTCTTGATTTAATTTATTTGTTTCATTTTATTTTATATTTCATATATAAATTAATTTGATATTTTTTTTAATAAATAATTATGTTTGTTTTTTCATTTTAATCCTAGTATGGACTGGCATAAGGGGGTGGGTCATTCTCAACAATGATAGAAAAATTGAGATGAGTACACATGGAGTCACTCAATCCAAGATTTGTTGTGTTTGGAGATTCACAATTAATTATCTATCTTTTGTTCATGGATATTTGACCAAGGATTACAAGTTGAGAAGCATTATTGATAGTATCAGGAATCTAAAACCAACTTGTTGTACTATTAGCTTCTTTCATGTATTGAGAATAAGCAACAATTATGCTGATCCTAATCCAAATCTCAGGAATAAAAGTGTAAATTTGGACTAGGCTTAGTAATGACAAATGGTATTCCTTCCCTCACAACTATTCCTTAACAATTGGTCTCGTATGTATGTAGTGTAAATTTCTGTACAATTATTTTGGAGAATATACACCTCTAATAACCTTATGTTCTTTAGGATAGTAATATTAAAGAGAGTCATAAAGCTATAGGTATAACTAGCAGTGAAGTATTTTTATTATAGTCACCAAATCCACATGCTTGTTATCTATATTTTGATTTAATCATAACCATTAAGCTAACTCAAGTTGTACACAATATTCTGATCATGGTTAAAAAAAGTAAAATAAATCATATTATTTTTCATTAATATTATTATTTTCTTCATTATATCATAAAACTATTGTGATAAAATCTAATTCTTTTTTCTATTTTTTTCCTGTTAATTAAGTTTTGTTTAAGTAGTTGAATAAAATTATTGTGATTCTCTTAGTTAAATTAGTTCCAAATTTTATAATTTAAAAAAATATATATATTTAATTTAATAATTTTAAAAAATATTCATTTTATAGGAAATTAACCTCTATAACATTTTAGAGTTTAAAGATGAAGTTTTCTTTATTTTAAATCAATATTCTTCATAATTCCATTCTCCTTATACTTCACCGATCTAGGGTCTCTTTAGATGTATTTCATTATACAAAAGAAAATTCAACTATTTTATAATCCTGGTTTAATTTTTAATTTTGTTCTTAATTATATTGCTTTTAATTAATATTATTAATTTTTTTCTTTATATTATAAAATTATAATGATATTTTTTTTTATTAGTTTAGTTTAAGTTGTTGAATGGAATTGAATTGTGTCATCTAATTTTAGGTGTGTGACTGCAATCAATACCTTCTAATGCTTCAACAACATGTTTTGGCCCCCTTAGTTTACTTGGTTCAATATGCAGTTTGAACAAGAGATTTGATGTGTCATAAAGTCAATCTTAATTCAATGTCGATCCACCACCTAGGTTGTTTTACCCTCCACAATAGACTTATACCCACTTTATGTTTTTAGTATCACCTTCTAGCGCTTCAATAACATGTTTTGCCCCCCTTCATTTACTTGGTTCAATATGCAATTTGAACAAGATATTTGATGTGCCATCAATTCAATCTTAATCCAATGTCGATCCACCACCTGCGTTGTTTTACCCTCCACAATAGACTTATACCCGCTTTATGGTTTTAGTGGTTGTCAATTTTTATATAAATATTGTTTGTTAAATTTTCTATTGTCTAAGAAATCAATGTCTACCAATACTAAAAATTGAACAAACACAACAAAAAACTAAAACTACTTAATTTATATAGAGTATTGTTTAAGCTACATCTCACTCCATATTATTTTAAAATTAGCACAATTAGTGGGTCAACTTAACTAATATGTACATTGATACATCAATGAAATGGTAATTAGAGTCACAAATTTAAGGAAAATCAATTTTATGTGAAATGGTAATTAGAGTAACAAATGTTGTTGGCCCATACATACACTCGATCCCCATTGTATCAATGGGTTATCAAATGTAATGTTTTTCCGATTAATTGATGTGTCCCTCTTAAAGTAGTCCAACAAGTTTACTTCTTTCCTCATTTGTAATAAGATCTCTCCAAGTATCCAACATTGAAACATATGTTAGGTCATAGAAACGAAGTATATAAGCAGGGAGAATAGTGGTTTTAGCTATGGCGAGCTTCTTTATATTATTCTTGCTAGTGCAATGTGTATTTATTCCAATGTTAACTTCCTCAAAACTACACACAACAAAATGACAACTTTAAAATCACAACTTTTGTCATTTTTGGTGTGTAGTTATGAGCAACTTAACATTTTCATACTACACATTGCCAAAGCTAAAACCAATGTGTTCCTTGATGATATAATTTTTATGGTTGACATAAGAGATATTTTAACTCTCCAGCAGTGGAGATCTTATTACAGAGGAGGAAAGAAGAAAACTTGTTTCACTATTTCTAGAGGGGGGAGAAATGTAATTGAACTTCTGTTGATTTGGGAAAACATTATGTTTGAAAACCCAATGATATAGGGGGAATCTTGTGACAACTGGTTTAAGTGCAAACTAAATTTATTTATTTATTTATTTTATTTTATTTTATTTTATTTTATTTTATTTTATTTTATTTTATTTTATTTTATTTTATTTTATTTTATTTTTTTTTTTTTTTTTTTTTTTTTTTAAACTGGAACGGTTATGTTTTATTGATAAAGACAGGTTGGGCGAAGCTTAATCAACCCTTACAATTCACTGATTTTACTTGGGCATCTTTTCCAGTTAGAGATAATTGCCATGTTCAAAGCTCCTGCATTTATGCCGATCATTCCATTTTCTAGAGTACATCCTATATTTGCCAATCTATCCGCTTCCTTGTTTAATTCTCTGAGAATGTGGAAAATTTGAACCGAAGAAAAGTCCTTCAAAATTCTGTTCACTCTTGAAAGCTGTTTGTTTAGCGCTGGATCCTTGAGCCCTTTCTTGCTTATTAGAGATTTTATCAGCAGTTCTGAATCTCTAAAGATTAAGATTTCACTTGGATTTTCTTTCCTGGCCAATTGGAAAGCTTTTAAAAGACTGAGAGTTTCAGCCTGATTGTTGGTTTTCAGTCCAAGTCCCCAGCAGAAGTTGTCTTTTTTCCCATTTGGATAGCAGATCACCCCTCCTGCTCCTGACCTGCCTGGATTGCCTTTTGAGGCACCATCAAAGAAGATAGTGCACTTGCCCTGGGATTGCCACCATTGCTAGAAACTTTCCACAGTATCTCGAATCTGCCATCTTTCCTTATGGATTGGACGTGTGATTGCTGGAGGTCTGGACTTGAAGGAGAAGGCATCCAGCCACGCCCTTTCTTCATTTCAGAGGGAGTTATCGTCTTTGACTGACGAATGGATCAGAGTTTCTAAAAGGAGTTTCTTTGCCTGCTCCGCTACTTTTTCTGCAGGCGTTTCATTGTGGTTGAAGATGATTTTGTTCCGGGCTAGCCATAACTTCCAGCAGACATATTTAGGGGCGGCAGTCCACACCTTGTGCCATAGAGATTTGTCAGCGATATTGAGAGGATAACTGGCTTTCCAAGAAGAGAACATATCTGCAATCGAACATTGTGCTGGGGGTCTCACATTCAGTCCAGTCAGGAAGTTATACCATGCCTTCTTCGCATACTCACAATCAATAAACATGTGTTCTGAGGTTTCCAATGCGTTTTTGCAGAGAGAACATCGGTGTGGACCTGCTATGTTCCTTCTGCACAAATTTTCTCCAGTCAGGATTTTGTTATGGAACAGAGTCCAAAAGAAAAAATTGATCTTGGGGATGCTGAAGCTGTCCCAGACCTGTTTCCACACTGATTCCGAATGTGGCGAATCCTTTTTTCTTTGCATCTGTATATACCCTTGTCTTGCTGTGTACACCCCCGTCTTACCCCATCCCCATGAGTCTTCCTCGTCTACATGTACTGGAGCAAAATATGAAATTGCTTCTATAAAGGCATTTAACTGGGTTTTTAGATGCGCTGGTATTTTAGGAAGAATCCAGCGCTGCCAATTTCCTTTACTATCCCAACCTGAGATATCCTCGATTTTCCGAATTCCTTTTGTGTATAACCAAGCTCTTAGCTCTGAGATTTCGTTGTTTGCTGATAGAGGGGGATGACCCATGGCTATGTCTCTCCATAGCGATGTATTTTTGCCATTCCCAGGAATTTTATATAGGTGAGATCTGAAAAATTCGATGCCTTTGCTGCAAAGCTTCCAAGCTTGCGTTCCTTTTGGGGCTTTCTCCGGAATGAAGGATTTGATTGACTGGGTTTTGAGGTATTTAAGCTTTAATATCTGACTGACTGGATGATTTGGCTCAGCAAATAGCTGCCACAGTAATTTACAGCCCAAAGTTAAGTTAGCTTGTAGAGGGTCGCGAATTTGAAGGTCGCCTTCCACTAGTGGTCGTTTCGTTGTTTCCCAGTTTATTAAATGAAATCTGTTGCAATTTCCCCGTCCACCATTCCACATAAAATTGCGCATGAGACTGGAGATTTGATCTGAGATTTGTTTTGGAGCCAGCATTAAGGAAGCCTGGAATGTTGGCAGAGCCGAAAGGACTGATCTAATGAGCGTGATTTTGCTTCCTGTGGTGAGCCAAAAGCCACCCCACGCAGCAATCTTTTTTTTGAATTTCGAAATCACCACCTCCCACAAGTGGTTTCTATTGGATCCCATTGTTATTGGAAGACCCAGATAATTTATTTTGTCCCAATCTACATATCCATTAAAGCCCAGATCACTGGCTATTCTTTCAATTGTGCGCTGCTCTGTATTCCATCCATAAACAACGCTTTTCCTTTCACTGATTAACGCTCCAGAGATGCTACAATATTTTTGAAGAATGGTTCTGAAGGAGTTAGCAATTCTTGGAGAAGCGCCCCCGAGCAGAAGTGAATCATCAGCGAAAAGCGCGTGATTCACTGGGGAAATTCCTTTCACAATTCTGATCCCAGGAATGCTTCCATTTTGTTTTTCCAGGGTCAACTTCCTGCTCAGGGAGTCAGCCATCAGAATGTAGAGGAATGGGGAAAGAGGACAACCCTGCCTCAATCCCCTGGTGGCTAGAAAGAAGTCTGTTGGTCTTCCATTTACCATTGGGGAAATCCAGATATTCTCAATACAAGCTTTGATTAGATTTATAAAGTCCTGATTAAATCCGAAGGATGAGAGTACCCTGTACAGGAAAGAGCGGTTAACTCTATCAAAAGCATTACACATATCCAGTTTTATAAGCATACCTTGTTCTTTGCGTGATTGGCTAGAATGCAGGGCTTCTTGAACTTAGATGATGTTGTCCAGGATATGTCTTCCTTTCACAAATCCCCCTTGGGCTGGAGAAATGAGTTTTTGCAGGAGAGGTTTGATTCTATTCGCCAGAAGTTTGGCCACGATCTTGTAGGACGAATTGCAGAGAGAGACCGGCCTGTATCTATCAAATGATCCTGGGTTTGCTTCCTTGAGAATTAGAGCGAGGAAGGTGGAGTTTATTCCACCTCCAACCTTTGCCTTCCTCAAAACTCCACTTATAATTCTGAGAAGATCAGATTTGATTATCTCCCAACAAATTCTGTAAAAGTGCACTGAAAATCCATCAGGTCCAGGTGCTTTGTCTGGCTCCATGGACCAAACAATATTTGTAATCTCTTCTTCCGTGACTGGGCTCATAAGTAATTCATTATCTTCTATGCTAACTAGTTTTGGAATGTTCGTGAGGAACTCTAATGTATCCTCCTCACTCCCATCCCTTTCTGCACTAAGAAGGTTTTGAAAATGCTTCGTTGCAGCTTCCTTAATTTGGGCAAATCCTTTACATACCTGGCCATTGGAAGTGATAATTTATGCTATATGGTTTCGGGAAAGGCGGGCCCTGTACTGTCTATGAAAATATGTGGTGTTTCTATCCCCAGATTTAAGCCACAGACTGCGAGACTTTAATCGCCAATACTCTTCTTTGCTTCTAAAGGAGCAATATGTATTCCTTTGAGCAGATTTTTCTTTGTCTAAGTCCATGGGAGAAATATATTTCTCTTCCCTTTCGAATTGGATTTCTTCCAGCTGAAGAACTGCCTCTTTCCTCTACCTGGTGGGGGTTTTCATATATTTCTTTATCCATTCTTTTAGGGCTTTTTTTGCGTTTTTCAATTTTTTCTCCCACACAAAGCTTGGGGAACTTGAAACTTCTATTCTCCAAGCTATTTGGACTGTTTCAAAGAACCCTTCTTTTCCAGCCCAAAGAGGACTGAAGCGAAAGGGGAGAGGGCCTAAATCTTCTTCTTCTTTCAGGCATAAAAGAATTGGTTTGTGGTCCGAGGTGAGCTTTGGAAGAATCTTGGTGAAAAATATTCTTTTGTCCATCATTATAGAGTTGCTGATGAGGAATCTATCCAGCCTTGCTGATATGTGGTTTTCTCCTGTTCTGTTGTTGGTCCAGGTATATACTCCTTTCACTGGCTTGAAGTCAACTAAGTCCCACTGTAGAATCAGATTTTCCACTATGGAGAGGAAAGGATCCCTTGAGTAGGTCCCTCCTCTCTTCTCTTTGGGATCTAGAATTATATTCAGATCGCCTCCTATGACTATGTTCATTGGATTGAGAAGCTCTATATAATCCGAGAGTGACTTATATTTAGATCGCCTCCTATGACTATGTTCATTGGATTGAGAAGCTCTATATAATCCGAGAGTGACTTCCAGCACTCTTTCTTTTCATCATAGTGTACAGGGACATACATGTTAAACAAAGCTAGGGCGAGGTTGCTTGTAGTGTGGCGCAGTTCAGTATAAATCCAATGTTGAGTCTCAAAGGATCTCTCTAAAGAAAAGGATTTTTTTTACCAGAATGTACCAATTCCTCCAGCCGAACCTCTAGAGCTGACAACCTTTCCAGAATCTAATTTCCATTTCATATTACTAGTATTTAGAAGGATCTCCCCTTCTATTTTTGTCTCTTGGAGCATGAGGATGTCCGTGGATTCCATTTTCAATAAATCTTTAATGGCCTCTGCCTTATTGGGGTTACCCAATCCCTTGCAGTTCCAAGAGACTAGCTGCATCATTTACCACTTCTTGGGGTGGGTCCTCCTCCCTTGGGGGCCCTTGGTCTTGTGTTCCTCCCGAGGGTCATTTCAATGGGGGCTTGACTGCCAAGGGTTTTTTGTCTTTCTGACTCTTCTTCCCTGGTTTCCTTATTTGATCTTCTTCCAACTCTTTTTGATGGCCTTTCGAAGGTTTCCTCATCGGATGACCCTGTGTTTTCTGTGATCTTCTTCTTTTGTTTAATAATGTCAGCATATGAAGGAGAAGAAGTGTTACTTGGGATCGTATTTGGAGTGTTACCTGGCTCTTGGATGTCGGTATTGTTCAGCTGAGGAGGATCTTCCCGCTCTGCCTCTGGAGGATCTGAGGGAGAAATGAGTGATTCAAAGGGTTTTTTGTCTTCCACGATGCTAATGGTTTCCCTGTTTCCATTGTTTTGATTGCTTGCTCTTTCTTGCCCTGCTTTGTTCCCTGTCTCTTTGGCTTTGTTTTTGTTATTCTACCTGCTACTTGTTGTTTTCCTTGCTTGCTTCCATTGTTCGCCTTTTTCTTTTTCTAATGTTTCCTCATTTTTTTTTTACA
Organism: Pinus albicaulis; assembly: GCA_034641835.2. NCBI lineage: Eukaryota > Viridiplantae > Streptophyta > Pinopsida > Pinales > Pinaceae > Pinus > Pinus albicaulis. The sequence continues at coordinate 811,503,471 of CM076575.1, forward strand.
GTATCGTGCAAAATGCCCGTATTCATGGCAGTGTCGACATTTAAAGGGCAGTTGTTCATAGTCGAGCTCTTGTATGTGTGTCCAATCTGCCACCGAGAGTTTGATGGCTTCAGGAAGCCCGATTTCCAGATCTACCTCTACACAGATTTGAGCGCAGGAGAACTGATCCTTCCTCAGAGCATGATCTATGTATCTGCCAAGGGCATTGCCAATGGATTGCAGCGAGCTCTGACTCCAACAGTGAAGGGGGAGGTGCGGGAGACGCACCCAAACAGGAACAGTTGAGGGCACATCTTGTGCTGGATCAAAGTCTGGGGACCATTTATTCAAATATAGCCCTTGGGGACCCATGAAATATGGCCCGTTTCTGAAGATCAGGCTTCTATCTTCCACGCTATCAAACACGAAAACGAAGAACCCTTTGCCTACAAAGTGACTTTTTATTCCTTCCTTAGCTAGTGGTATCCAGTTTCGTTTGACCCAATCTTCAACTGCTTTCGGGGATGGCCATAACCCTGTGAACTGACCGATGAGGCCTCTTTCGGCTAGGTTTAACGTTGTTCTGCAAGTTTCTTCCACCGGCAGAGACACCGTAAGGATATTATCCAACTTTTTAACAAACTTTTGCTGAGAGGCAAATGTCAGCCGTTTATCAGCGGCAGCGACAAGAGATCTGAAGGCATCGAGATCAGAAGGTGGGAGAGGGCCTCTTCCAAGATCCATAGTGGAGATCCGATGGAGAACAATGTCTACAACAAGGATCCCATGCGAAAACTCAAGGCCAAACTCCTTTAAGGAAAAAGAAAACGAGAAAACCAGATTCAAATCGGTGCGCCGCGCCTCCGACCCAAAGCGTCGCGCCTCTCCTAAGCGCCGCGCAGGAGAAAAATACCACGCAGAAAAACGATCCGGAGCGCCGCGCAGGCCTGGAGCGCCGCGCCGGCAGCCCGATGCGCCGCGCGTAGCAGCAAGACAAAGGCCAGCCCTGTAATGGGTAATTTCAATCCAAAAGCCCGAGCTCAGTGATCTCCAAAAAATGGGTACTATG
>CM076575.1:811504618-811554899 GCA_034641835.2 Pinus albicaulis
ATGATGAACATAAATTAATTATGTTTTTAGAAATAAAATTCAATTATGGAGTTGTGGTTCCATAAAATTAAAAGAAGAATGATGATAAAAGTATTCTAAGAACTGAGATTGGTTGAACTGAAAACCGTTAAAAATAGTTACCTTTCCTCTAGGAATAAAAAGTTCATTCCAGTGAGGAAAAAGGGTTTTGTAAATGAGGATAGCAAGGAGAGGAAGGAAGAGAGTGGAGAATTCCTGAGCTGGTAGTGACCAGTGGAAATCACTCATCGTTCCTGAATCCTAAAAAATAAGAGTACTGGACTAGGGGTCTTGAGGTCTCTTCTGGAAATTCTATCAAACTACTCATATCAGTGTGGAGCACGGGGGGAGATGAGGACGTAATCACCTCTCTCATGGTAGGGAGGACATCATCATCTAGTTCTGAAACCATATAAGTAAACCACCTGCAGAAATATTAAGTACTTGATATGCTATTTAGACAGAGATATTTCTTTAATACAATTAATGTTAGTTGCAGAATCTGGATTATCCATAGTATCATAAAACAATGGCCGACGTTTTGAATCCCAACGGGGATCAATCTTCAGGATGAGAAATGAATGAAGAATGAAAGAAGGTCGCAAAAGGTCAAGGTATAAATATTGAAGGAATATGATGATGAGAGGAGCCGACAACAGATTATAATATATTGTCGGCTCCTCTCATCATCATAATCCTTCAATATTTATACCTTGTTGGTTATGTGTTATATTCTTTCCACGACTAGTCACACGCAAACATAAAAATATATTCTTTCCCTGGATTAGAACATAACCATAGTTCCCTTGACCGGATCTCCAAAATACCTGGGCAAAAAACCATCATGCCCCAAAACCATGTGCAAACCCATGCACAAAACCATGGGCGGGTCTGCCCCCATGTGACTAGTCGTGGAAAGGATATAACACATACCCAACAAGGTATAAATATTGAAGGATTATGATGATGATGAGAGGAGCTGACAACATATTATAATCTGTTGTCGACTCCTTTCATCATCATATTCCTTTAATATTTATACCTTAACCTTTTGCAACCTTCTTTCATTCTTCATTCATTTCTCGTCCTGAAGATGGATCCCCGTTGGGATTCGAAACTAGTTGTGGAAAGAATATAACACATACCCAACAAGGCATAAACATTGAAGGATTACGATGATGAGAGGAGCTGAAAACAGATTATAATCTGTTGTTGGCTCCTCTCATCATGAAATTCCTTCAATATTTATACATTGACCTTTTGCGACCTTCTTTCATTCTTCATTCATTTCTCGTCCTAAAGATGGATCCCCGTTGGGATTCAAAACGTCGACCATTGTCTTATGATACTGTCGATAATTCGGATTCTACAACTAACGACAACCACAACAATTAATGTTATTTAAAATATGAAATGAAGAATTCTTACTCAAGAATTATGTATATAGTTATTTATTGTGCTTTTCTAAGGTATTCGAGAAGATTATAGTAGAACTAATAGAAATATGTGGATTGTGTAGAAGTTTGTTGGTTGAAGTTAATACTTGTTTTCATAGAATGAATAGTATTTGTATTATCATATAAAACAAGAAAACAACATAAATCATCTATTAGAAGTTAAAACAAGAAAACTGTTAGTTCAGGGTCCATAGTCGAAACCTGGACCCTAAACTGGTCGTTTATCTAATAACCTATGATATACTCGGACAATTAGAGTTGCAGGAAAACAACTTAGAAATTTAGATGGTTCGAACATCTCAATTAACCATAGAATAAAACAGAACAGATGAATACATAATTAGTTCTTGAAAAAAGAGATAAAACCTTTGTTGGAATGGAATATCCTCATACAAAATGCCAGAAAGAATAGGAGCAGAGATAACCCAGAATACGTAGCTACTGTGATAATATAATCAACAACGAAATATACTCATTATGTAAAACAATATGGACAAGAAACTAATACTATTATGGGCAATGCAGATAAAGAGTTTCGTTGTAAGACAAACAAGATTAGCACGAAGGCTCCAGAGAAGGAAACTATAATATATATATACACACACACCAAAGGAGAACGCCACAGTATACAAACTCTAAGTCACGAGAGTAAGCCATAATAAAGGTAGAACAGAACAACCTATTAATTGAGAATTCCAGAGGTCAAATAGTCTTTCACTGCAAACATTTTATATAATACTAAACCCTGACCATAGAGGGAATTTCCTCTTAAGTTGAGCGGAGAGTGCTATCAGTAAATAGGGTGCAAGAATTTAAACAATGGAATATCATTGTATGTCGAACTGTTCGTTAGGGTGAAGCCCCAAAAATATTAAGGTAACAATGTAACGGCATCGGGTGCCTTAATAAATTCGATGCCAGAATCCTTAAGAACAAAACACCGAAGAACCAAAATAATGGAGAGCTTTTCTCTTGAAAATAATCCTCGCTGGAGAAAATTTAAAATACCTAGGAAGAGATATGGCAGGGACGATTTTATAAGCCAAAGGAATTCAAGAAATCAACAAACAAATTTCCAAAACCTGGCCATATGTACAAGGAGCGATTACCTGCTTCACAAGAAGAAATTTGTAACAAATTAGTGTACCTAAATGTTTAAATTTAAAACGAAATGTAAAGTTAAGAAAGACAAGTGTGAAATAGCTTTTTTTACCTGGTCTAGAAACTCAGTAGTTTGTGACAGAAACCCTGTATGAGATAAATTCACGAGATAGTTCGAAGGAGTTAAAAAAAATACTAATGCAAGCAGGTAACCTGGTAATCACTACTTATGCTTGGAAGGACCTCTTTTATGTGAAAGGGCTTACCTGCTATGGAGGAAGGAAGCTGCAGTTGGTAGTCGGCATAAGTGTTGGAGTGCACAAAATCCGGAAACATAGATCATGAACCTAGAGAATTTCATCACATATCCAAGTCAGACTTCTATTTCATGCTGAATGCTTAGCGAATGATAGAGAGTCCTCCTGTGAACAATTAAATGAAAAAGTTACTCCTTCAAAAAATTACTTCACACTGCCGTAATGGATGGAACCCCAAACATCTGCAAAGGCGAAGTGAACTTACCTGTTCGGCATACGCCATGGTGAGCCAGGGTTGAATATGAAGGAATGGTTGTTGCTCGACAAAGCATAGCTCGCAGCGGAGTTGCAGAGGAGATGCCAACAGAGTGAAAGTGCAGAATGAGGAGTTAGTTAGGGTTATCAGGTGGGGTCAATACTCTAAACGAGTACCGTAAAGTCTCGACAGTGGATCTCATAACCATAAATCCAACGACAATCAACAATGTAGGTGTTGATCGTGCAAAACAAATTCCCATGCAAGTACAATACAACAAATCCACATATTAACCCTTAACTTCCGACGGGATTTGATTAACCACAAATAAAATCAAATATTACAGTTTTCAAGATATGAAATTACTGTACTACTTACCCATATATTAATAATCAGAGCTATGAGTATTAAAAATCAAATAGCCTACCATCAATAGCCATTAAGATCCATGCAATGACACAAATATCACATAAGTGCTGAGAGTTAATCAAGTAGTGGTCCACGTGGATATCTATCATGTCAATAATATGTGGTAAATGCCAAATTGATGTCTGCGAAAAATTGAATTTGTTAAGTGCTCATGAATATGTAGAAACTATGGTTTAAAAGGTAAATATTTTTTTTGTTTTTTAGGTTTTATTGTGATCTATGTTACAAATCCAGTGTATGCATGGGACAACAACATCTTGATGCATTACTATGGAGGAAATCCTCAATGACATAGTGCCAATCTCAATACTTCAAAGACATGAGGGATGCCTTGCTAGTTGTCTGAAGTTGAGAGATTTTTCTGAAGAGCTCAAAAGATGGAGGATGAAACACTTAAGAAAATAACATTAAAAATGTAAGACTTATGTGCATCTAAATTGGGAGGAGGAGTTATTTTGCAATGCATTTAATTTCATCGGGTTTGGTTGTAGAACATTTCTATGATTAGTTAGTAACTGATAACAAACATTTCTATAATTAGTTAGTGACTTACAACAAACTTTTCTATAATTAGTTAGTGATTTTTAACTAGAACTTCATGTGTTTTTAACAAAAATTTACGTTAACTTTGCAAACAGAGAATATATTTATTGTAAGTTTATATTTTCAATTATGTATCAATATATCCATTAAGTTTATATCAACCACATTTATTAATATAATTGTATTAGTATATTAAATCAATATTCTTAGTATTAAATTTTCCCTCTTTTTATATTCCCTTATATTTCAAAATTCTATTGATATATATTTCGATTCAACTCAAATTAATTGATGCAATAACATCTCCTAAAGTGAAATGTAAACCTACTTTGGTTCAATGTCAAACGTTCGTGACTTAAAGAGCAATACTCCATAGTTATACTAACCCTTACAAAACAGCCCATCAATAATAATACACAATAATTAATTGTATTTTATTTATTGAAAAATTATTTTAAAAAATCCACATAATTGGTTCTAATGGATCTGGTCTCTACGGATGGTGATGTTTCCTATATTTTGCACGTAATAGTATTCTTCCTAATTTGTTACTTTTTAGTCTTACGTAGCGCTTAATAATACTTTACCGTCAAATTATTTAGTGAATATTAGATAATATGAGAATCAATATGCATTGCATATACTATACTCAGCACTACCAATAACATCCAGTTGTGTCATTCTCCAAAAAATCAGACTTTTCCTGCCCAAGTTTCACAAAGTCTCCTTCTATCATATTCTCAGGAAGTTAAATTCGCAGGCAAACCTAGAAGCCAATATTGGCTCCCTCCGGAGTAGAAGATCCCTAGCAGTTAATAATGTTGATTCAATCTGCAGCATCCCTTAATCCTTCTGAATTCTGGGCTTCATATCCTTCGGGCATTCCCCTGCTTCAAAGTTCTTCCCGCCTTCCAACTCTTCGGGATCGGCCCAACTCGAGCGGCCAGCTGCTAATGTTCATGGATTCAGCTATGAAGACTCAGTCATATCGTTCTTCCCACATTTTCGACCTACGCCCTCTGTCAGTTTTCCTTGTTGTTACATGTTGCAATCTGATGGGCGAATCCTGGGCGGACCTTATCAACAGTATCATAGGTAGTAGCCGTCACGTCTTGACAGTTCTTCATAAAGGATCTGCAGCAGTCCGAAAGGATGGTTCTCCTCTGGGCATCCTAAGAAGCAAAGCTGCGAATCTGCAATCTCTCACGGAGAAAAATCAAGAAGCCTCACTTATTCAAATTCCAGCGCTCTACCATGCTCCTGCCGACAATCTCAGTGCAACTCTATTAGTTGATCTCTCCAGCGTGAGACGCTCCCTTCTTGGAGTTTTCAAACCCTGCAACAAGGAACGCTGTCTCAACAGATGTATTCTGGTTTGCGCTCTCAGACAGAGCAGTTCTGTAATTGCCCGCGGCAGATGGTTTGTCGCCTGTTAAATAAATTCTATCCGTTGTTGTCAAAAAAAAAAAACATCCAGTTGTGTCATAACATAATTATGTGAATTTATTAATATGTAAATAATATAATTCATTATAATGAAAAAAAAATGAATTTAACATATCAAGATTGGGGATTTATGGAAGGTTTTGGTAAAATCATGGAGCATTTTTATGTTATTCAAACAATGTGTGTTAGCATTGAATATCCACAAGTGTTACTTTGATTGCTTTTTTTTTTCATGATTATTACTTTAATTGGTTTTTTTTTTCATTTTTTTTTGTCTAATTTAATAATTAAATGTTGGAAAATTATCAATGATTAACACAATAGAATTATATAAAGAAAAATTTGTTGTAAAATAAAGTATATTTTATAAAGAGATCTATATCTTCGGTTACATTGAAATGCATATAATGAAAATGATGAAAAGTAATGGACAGTGCTAAGTGCTAATATGAAGAATATGGATTTAGAATATACTGAAATCTTTATATTTAAACTTTAAAATGTTAATTTTTACCATAATAAAAGCTCACTTTGAAATTACCTAATTAATTAATAAGTAATAAATAAACTAATTAACAAATAATATGATACTAAAATTTAGTTGGCATAATTAACAAGCATGAAAATTAATGCATGTTATATACATCGAAATAGAAAGAGTATAGAGATTTACTCTAAGTCTTCATGTTTAAAATATAAAACATTTGATAGTAATATGAATTTATTATTTAATTATTAATAATAAATAAATATATTAAAAACATATAATAACATAAAATAACAAGTATAAATTATATAATTTAATTAAAATATGAAATATTTTATAATAAATTTAATAAAAATAATTTAAATAAATGAAATGATTGAAAAAAATAATATTAATTTTTAAAAACATTAATAAATTATTAATGTAAGTAACATTTTATTAAATAAATTATAATAGATTTTTTTTCTAAATTGGTCTACTTCTATTATTAATACAAAAATTACAGTGAGGTCTTAGCTTTCAAAAATCTTGCCCATTGAAGCGGCATTCTATCAAATATACCTCTTAAGACTAACCAGAAGTTTTCAAACATTGGACCAAAAACCCCGTTAAGAGATTGACTATTCTGGCAAAGCCGCCCACTCAGGGGAAACCGGCTATGAGACTTAGTGACATAAACATAAACGTCGAAGCACAAAAAAGCAAATTCAGACAAACAGTTAACCGTCAAAAACCTGAAGGTGCTTTCCGGAAACCTGTTATTCGGGTGGCTGTTCTTCAATGATACGGCAACCATAGTCTTGAGTTTCATCATCTTGCATCTGGAAGTCTTCGTGGACCTTGGAATCGCCTGCCTTGACTTTGCACTAGCTCCCCGGGGTACCTGTGTCATGGATCTCACTACCGCCAATATCCTCATGCTTCAGATTGGGGACTGGAGAGGAAGACAGAAGATCATTGAGGCCTTTCTCCATAAGCTCGCCCTCCGCCTGAAGATTCTGCTGCTCGAAGTTAGCCTAAATGTCAAGGGTGAAATTGGCTACCATGGTGACACTGCAGTTTGCGCAAGGAAAGCAGAATTGCACGTTGTGAGAGTGAGCAGGGGGGGAGGACAGGGAAGGCATGGTGTGGGTGAAACCCCTGGCCGAAAGAGAATGCACAGACCTATGACCCCGGCCACTCCGAGTATCAGGATAGCGCCCAACGAAAAACTCAGAAGAGTTAGAGGTCGAGCTAGAGTTGGAAGAGGAAGGCAAGCGGGCTGGCTGTCCACGACTTGCCCCTCTTCTGGATCTCATGCGATGGCGTATTCGCGGCATATTAAAAATGGTAAGCTGAGCACAGTGAGAATCTTCAAGGCCGAGGTTGGAAGCACGGGCAACAAAAGACGGCGAAGGCGAATGAGGAGCCATAAATCCTAATAGATTATATGTATTATAATGTAATTATTTTAAATTCAAATAGTATAAATAAAACAAGTTTTTTCTTTTTATATATTTTATTCTCTTTATATTTTGATAATAAAATAATTTTTGAAATGATAATTAAATTTAATATTCATTATCTTTAATGTGACTTTTTGGAAGCATTTCTCGTGAATTTTTAGGGTCTCATTTTTTAAAAATTCTGCAGGAATTTATTGAATACACAAGCTTGAAGGTAACTCCTCCACAATGGAAGTTCCGTAGGGATTTAGGGAATTTTCAGTGTGTTGAGTCCATATATACAGTAAAGAAACCAGTTTAAATAACACCTCAATTTTTTCAGCGAGATTCAAGCAGAGGAAACTCCAAAAAAATTCATTAAAGACAACTCCAATTTAATATTTTAAAAAATTAATATATATAGGAACTGGAAAATGGAGCGCAACAGAAGAAGAGTTACAGGTCTAAGGTTTCGAGGTGTTGTAGCCGCCAACAGGATTTGGGTAGGGTTGGAAGCAGGAGCTCGACTCTACTCAAAGATTCATGGTTCCCACCTTTCGTGGCTACGGAAGGATGTCTCTATGGTGGCTTTTGAGGGGACGGTGGCAGAGTGCTAGTGGCTTCATGTGGAGATGCAGGCGAACAAAGGGCTCGATGAGGGCAGAGTGTTTGATCATTCCAATGCTGAGGGTGCTACACCTCTGTCCTGGTTTTGCCCGCTCAAATAGCGAGATTGGAGGAATAAAGAACTTAAAAATCGCTGGTTTTTTATCCTTGACACACACCCCCTTTCACTGCTTGCCTTCCTCTGTTCTGAAGTGGAAGACCCCGTCGCTCATGGTCTGAGGAAAAGGTAAATAAAAACGATACTCCTTCTTTCTTCTCAGCCTCCCATTACATTTTTTAGATATTTAGTAGTTGGAGATATGAAAAGGGGAGGATGGTTGGGGGGACGACCCCTCATCCTCCTAATCTGATGAGGTTGTGGTGCGAGGCAGAGGCCCCTCTTATTTTTCCTCTGTTGCTACTTTGGCGAGAGGAAGTTCCACCCTTTCGGCCTCTCCTCACTGGAGGCTTATCGCCCCCTAGACAAGTATTGGCCCCTGACAGTGCTCTACACCCTTGGGGTACAAGCACATATCCTCCCTTCAGAGTTAATGGTGGTGTGAGAAACATGTTGCAGCCACAGTTCCAATTTTTTATAAAATCCATAGATGGGAAAACAATGGTCCTTTGGGCGTGGGGCTCTAAGACTGTATCAGAACTAAAATTAAAATCCAATCTATCACTGGCATCTCAGCTCAACATCAAAGTCTGATATTCTCAGGAAGAGTATTATAGGAAATAAATAAACTAAATGAATACCAAATTCAAAGAAACAATACTATTTTCCTAAATCTTAGACTCAGAGGCGGCACTCCAGGAACAACATCAGTAGGAAAAGGAATGCCCTCTTTGAAGGACATCCTGAGAGGGAAAGCCCCCACACAGGGGGAAAAAAACTCCAGATCTCTCATTACTAGGACCATATATTGTCAAAAAAACAGAAAATATTCCAGATTTGGCAGATACACTGAGAAGTATGAAGGAAGAAATAAGGAGTTGCAAGGTAGATAATGATAGACTTATACACGCACACGAAAATAAATAAGAGGTTAATGCATCCATCCTTCAATTTTTTTCAGATTTGCAGCAACAAGGGCCACTTATGATCAACTATGGGTAGAAGGATGGGTTTAATGGAGCATATGGAAGTATGTCTCTCAGTGGTTACAGGTGGGATAGGGATGACACGGTTAAATATAGTATATTGTTGGACACTTGGGATAGGAGAGGTGAAAAACACAGGTATCATTCTAGTTCTGGTTCTGACAGACATCATGATCATCATCATTATCATCCTTATAGGAGGAGTGACATGGAATTTTTTCCGGAAGAGTTTAAAATGGAAAAACCACCTACATTTAATGGAGAGAAGAATAAACCACATGGTGCAGAGGCATGGTTTCTTGGCATGAAACAGTTTTTTAGATTTCATGATTACTCTGAAAATATGAAAGCTAGGATAACTACATTCAACCTCAAAGGTAGAGAAAACATTTGGTGGGAAGATGTGAAGAATGTCAGGGATATTTCTAAGGAGGATTTGACATGGAGTGAGTTCGAAAGGCTACTTCGGAAGAAGTATCTATGAGAGAGATACTATGCTGATAGGGAAAAGTATTTTTATGAGCTGAAGATGGGTTCCATGACAAATCAGGAGTATACTAGCACGTTCTTGGAGTTACCAAGATATGTTCCTTACCTCAAGGAGGAGAAGGCCAAGATTCATAGATTCATTAGTCGGTTGTCGATTGCATTCAAAGATAGGATTGAGTTCGATGATCCTAGATCATTAGAGGACCCCATCCATAAAATAAAGCATTGTTATGAGAAGTTGAAGCACATATCCAAGGAAAATCCATATTGGAGAGGTAATGATAAGAATAAAGGAAAATGGGACAAGAAGCAAGCAAAGCCTCAAGATAGAGGTAAAAGGGAGAATGTTTCCCCACCTAAAAATTACAATACATATGGTACAAGACACATATTTTGATCTAATGAGAAGAATAAGGGTTAGGGTTGAAAGCCTATACAATGTTGGACTTGCGACAAAGATCATCATAGGAGAGACTCCCCACAACATCATGGTGGTAGGCCATAGATCTACAGTGCACAGGAGGCACAAATAGTGGGAGATGTTGGGCATAACATTCCTCGTATTTATGCAGCTATCGACAACATGTAGGTAAATCATCAAGCTTCTATCATTCAGATGGATGGTAAGATTTCTGATGAAGTTATTTCTATTTTCATTGACCCTGGATCTAACTGTAGTTATATTTATCCTGACCTGGTGGAGAAGTGCAGTTTGAGTAAGGAAATGCATGCATAATCTTGGTTAGTGAAACTGGCCAAATGTACAAAGAAAAGAGTTCACCATTTGGTAAGAGCTTGTGCATTCAAGTTAAATGGTTTGCATATAGTAGCGCACTTGAACACATTGCCTTTGGGATAATATATTATGCTATTGGGTATGGATTGGCTATATCTTCACAATACCAAGGTAAACTTCTATGAAAAAACTATTGAGAGCTTGGATGACAATGGGGAACCAAAATTCTTGCAGGGAAAGAAGAAAGCCACATCAGTTAGAATTGTGACAACCATGCAGGAAAAGCACAGTTGTAGGAGAGGTGTGTACTATTTGTAGTGAATATCTCTAGTGATAAAAGTAAGGAAGCTGAGGATGAAAATGTGTGGAAAAGGTATCCAAATTTATAGCAGTTTCAGGGTGTGTTTCTAGCATAGGTTTCAGAGTTGCCACTGCACAAGAAAGTATAATTTTCTATTGAGTTGATGCCAGGGGTAGCTCCAGCATCAAAATAACCTTGCAAGATGAGCACACCCGAGTTGGTATAATTGATGTGGTACCTAAAGGAGATGCTTGAAAAAGGGTACATTAGACCAAGTGTATCACAATGGGGTGCACCGATTTTGTTTGTTAAGAAGAAAGACAACACTCTCAGAATGTGCATTGACAATAGGCAGTTGAACAAAGTGACCATCAGGAACAGGTACCCATTACCAAGGATTGATGATTTATTCGATCAACTGAAGGGAGTAGCAATATTCTCTAAGATTGACTTGATATTGGGTTATCATCAGGTACGCATCAAAGAGAAGGAGATTTACAAGACCGCATTCGAGACCTGGTACAGGCATTATGAGTTTTTTATAGTTCCATTTGGCTTGACTAATTCCCCAAGTACATTTATGTGTTTGATGATCAGTGTGTTGCATCCTTATTTTGACAAGTTTGTGATTGTTTTTATTGATGACATATTAGTGTATTCAAAAAATGAGGAAGAGCATGCCGAGCATTTGGAAGCATTTTGGGGTTGTTGAGAGAGCATCAATTGTATGCTAAGCTCAACAAATGTAGTTTCTTCGAGATTGAGGTACACTACTTGCGACATGTTGTCTCCAGGGAGGGCATTGCAGTAGATCCAAAAAATATAAGAACCATCATGGAGTGGGTAGATCCTAAGAGTGTATATGAGGTGAGATCGTTCATGGGATTGGTAGTTTATTATAGGAGGTTCATCAAGAAATTCTCAGAGATTTCTTATATGATTATATCATTTCAAAGGAAAGGTAGGAAGTTTGAATGGAAAGAGGAGTGTGAGGCTAGTTTTGAGCAGCTTAAGCAGTGGTTGACAAAAGCTCCAATGTTAAATATTGTAGATCCAGAAAAGTATTTTATAGTGTGAACATATGCTTGCAAGAGAGGAATGGGTGGAGTCCTTATGCAGGATGGACAGGTGGTATGCTATGAGTCACGAAATGTGAACGAGCACGAGAAGAACTACCCAACACATGAAATTGAGCTAGCTATGATCATTCATGCATTGAAGATGTGGAGGCACTATCTTATTAGCAGGAAGTTTGTACTAATGAGTGATCACATTGGATTGAGGTACATGTTTGACCAGCTGAATCTGAATGCTAGGTAGGTTAGATGCTTGGAAATGATTAGTGAGTTTGAATTCGAGATCAATTACATCAAGGGAAATGAAAATAGGGTTGCATATGCTCTCAATAGGTGGGTATAGGTAAATCACATAGCAACTGTGAACTCCTATGGGACAGACTTACAGGATAGGATCTTGTAGGCATGTCAACTGGATCATAGGTATATGTATATTGTGCAAATGTTGTCGTATAATACAGGTACAGGTGTTGTTATAGGTACATGTGTTGGCACAGGTAAATGTACAGGTTTAGGTACACGTAAGGTAGTGGTACAGGTACAGGTGTTGTTATAGGTACATGTGTTGGCACAAGTAAATGTACAAGTTTAGGTACACATAAGGTACAGGTAGTAGTGTACACGCAGGTGTACATGATTTGGACTAGCGTCTCACAACAGATGGATTGGTTAGATTTAGAGACACGATATATGTGTTAGACAATAGTGAGCTCAAGAAGGAAATCTTGAGGGAGTTTCATGTGAAACCATATTCATGTCACCCAGGCTACGAGAAGAAATTGACTGCAGTGAAGAGATTCTATTATTGGTCAAATCTACAGAAATATGTGGCAGAGTTTGTAGCCAAATGCTTATTTTGTCAAGTGGTTAAGGCAGAGTGTAAACATCCAAGTGGACTGCGAGAACTGATTGAGATTCCAAAGTGGAAATGGGAGGTCATTTCCATGGACTTCATCACAAGTTTTCTGAGGACAGTTAGACAACATGATTCCATCATGGTTGTGTTGGACAGGTTGATAAAGGTTGCACATGTCATTCTAGTGAAGACTAGATACTTGGCTAGTGATGTAGCACAAGTGTTTGTCATAGACATAGTCAGATTGCATGGTGTTATGAAGAAGATTATATTTGACAGGGATGAAATGTTCACTTCCAAATTTTGGAAGGATTTGTTTGCAGGTTTGGGCACCGAGTTGGCCTTTAGCACAACTTATCATCCACAGATAGATATACATATTAATAAGGTCAACAAGATATTAGAGGATATGTTGAGGATGTATGTGATGCATTAACAGTGAAATTGGGAAGTGTAGCTTCCACTGTTAGAGTTCACCTACAACAATGGGTTTCATAGGTCATTCAGAATGAGTCCATTTCAGGAATTGTGTGGGCGGAGGTTCAACACTCCTATCAGTTGGAGTGATCCGGTTAACAAGGTACTAATTGGACCAGATATATTGTCATAAATGGAGCAGGAAATGCAGGTGATCAAGCAGAACTTGAAAGAAGTGTAGGATAAGCAGAAGAGTTATGCAGACAGGAACAAGTTGTTCAAGGATTTTCAGGTTTGGGATCAAATGTACTTATGTATCAAGCCTAATAAGATCTCCTTGCGGATTGGATTGTGTGCCAAGCTGGCACCAAGGTTTTGTGGACCCTTCAGGATCATTGAGACGATCAGACCAATGGCCTATCAAATTGCACTACCTTCCACAGTGAAAGTACATGATTTTTTTCATATATCACTACTTAATAAACATGTTAAAGATATTGATTGTGATATTGACTAGTTTGTAATGAAAGTGGAACTAGAAGGAGAGTTACGACTGCAAGCGCAGTGCATTTTGTAGAAAAAGAGGCTCATGCTTTGGAATCGAGTAAGCTAAAATGTAATGGAAGCACTTTTGTCCTGATGAAGCTACATGGGAGATGGCCGATCAGATGCAGGCCATGTATCCTTCCTTGTTTTCCAGTTCATGCAGGGCATTTTTGGTGTGATGTTGGTTTTTATTTAGCATATGTTTTGGCGATGTTTTGTTGTATGGTTAATGTTATGGTTGGATGTATGTACATATGTATATGGATGTAAATACCGCCATGAGTTATGTTATAAAGCTCCAATAACCGGTATGGTGTCATGAAATTACAGTTGTCACATTGGTTTTCTTTTAGCAGGGTGATAATTGTAAATACTGCATCAAGCTATGTTATAAAGCTCCCTGGAAAGTATGTTTTCTTTTCAGGGGTGTTGCTGAGGTATGTGTGTGATTGAAAACCGAGGACGGTGTCCCCCAAGGGGGAGGGTTTTGTAACAACCCTGGTGATAAGTCTATGTAATAAAGTTAAAATAATAAGCACAATTGATGGGGCACATATTCCAAGCTGAATGTTGGGAAAAATATCCTAGTTTGGTTGTTCACATGGTTTATTATGGCTAAGGAAATTGGAAAAAGGCTATGGCTAAGGCATTAAAGAGGAAAAAAGTATTTTTTGGCACATTTATTTATGAAAATAATCAAAATTAGGAGAAAAGGGAGGTAAAAGGTCACAGGTTGCAAGTGAGGAGGAAAATGAAGGAAAAATAATGGAAAATGAAGAAAATAGAGGCGTCATTGATAAAAAGGCTTATGAGGATCAGTTGGTACCTTTTTTCAGTGCATTTTTGGAGCTCTCTCATTATTCTATCTCTCTCTCATCCTCTTGGATACCTAGATTTTTTGGAGCACTCTTGGAGAGTGTGGATACTTGGTGATTTGGAGCAAGAAGGAAAGTGAAGAATAGGAAAGCGCAAGCGTACATCGAGATCATTAGCTACATAAATATTTGATTACAGGTAATGAGTTGCATGTATTTTTTCCTCATTAGTTCTAGCATGCAAAGTGTATGCATGTGGATTTTCCTAGCCTTGCCATTTCCTAGATAGTCATGGTGTTGTGGGTTTATTTCCATTGATTATTTTTTTGGTTGGTTCTCATGATTCCTTTAGCTAGGGGTTGAATTATTAGTTCCTGGAATACCTTGTTGGACAAACTCTTTTGAAGCTCTTCAGACAAATGTGGGTTGAGTTACTAGTCCTGGAAGCCTTGATTGGAAAAATACTCTGGAAGCCCTAGGTGGGTTGAGTTACTAGTCCTGGAAGCTTTGGTTGGACAAATGTTCTGGAAGCCCTGTAACATTTGAGGTTGAGATACTATTCCTGGATCGTATGGAAGCCCAAAGAGAAGACAAAAGAGAAGTGGAGATGTTCCAAACGAATGGAAAAAGGTGTTTGATAAAGAGTAAGCGACTTATAATTTTTCAAATTTACACAAAGTAAATATTCATGTTGAACTTCGATATGATGCATATTTTGATCTCATATGTACTATATGTAGGTTTGATTTTATCAGCGAATGCAGAAATTGAAGCAATCAATAAATTCGTTCTTTACAATTCCTAAGCGACACAACCATGGGTCGCATTGTACAAATAAAAGAGGATGACATGGGATAGTGACAGGAAAGAATTCATACGGTTGAATGGTAGAAGTGTACCTTATCCCAATCATTTAAAAGAAAATATGCCAAAAATATGCCCCAACAGTTGGCTTGTTGACCAAGTCAGAGAGAAATGTGGTGCAACTGGTCATTACCTGCGTGCTGAAGAGGATACGCTAAACGTAGGGATTGGGTGCACCCACTCACTAATAATCTATTTATGTACATTTTAAACTTAATAATGCACCTTTGAAATGTAATTACATCTATATGTCATATTTTAATTGTTGGGTTATTATAAGACACATGACACTATGATTTTTTAACTTTTTATAGGTGCATTTGTTCCCATCTATGTGGGCATATCAACACCATTTTCGCACAGAAAATGTCGATGATGGACACATACCACAAGACTATGGAGTGGAAGTCAAGTTCGATCAATCTAGTTGATTTAGCAACTGTGATTAAAACCTAGTACGAGGGACGTTAGGTTATTTCGGAAAGATACAAGAGATCATTAAAGTGGATTTCTCTTCTTTCCAATGTGTTATTTTTAGGTGCAAGTGGTGGGACACCTTTGATCAGAATAATGTAAAGGAAGATCGCGATAGTAGGCTAATATGTATCAACTCTAGAAAGATGTGGGATGAAGCTAAGGAGCCCTATGTTTTCCCCAAACATTGCAACCAGATGTTTTTTTTTCCTAGATGTGTTGGATAGGGATTGGTGGTTTGTATTGAGACATGACTCTAGATCAAAACATATTTTTGAGAACAATAGTGTTATCATGCCAAGCGAGCTGGAAGATAATGAGGGTGATCATGAGAACCGAGAGTGATATGGTACATGTGTTATTTCATCATTTATACTTTTTAAGATGGGTTTTTATAAAGAAGAGGACTTAATTACCTTATAACTAAGACTTCTTTTTTTGAAACATTATAATATGTATTTTGAATTAATTGGTAATTTTCATTGTGTTAATGTTAAAATCATTTCACTTGATAATTTGCAATTATGTTGATCTCGAAAACAATGACTTATTGTATAAAGCTATGTTTTTTTGGTATGTAAGATCATAATAAAACAATAATAATTCTAAAGCAAATGAATCTATTTGCATTATTTTCTAAACTTTATTATGTTACAAAAATTCATATTATTCTAGATTTATTATTTTACAATTATTTATATTCATACAAATTTACAATTTTACAATTATGGTAATTTAACAATATTTACGGTATTAATTTTACTTACCATAGTTATGGTTCAAAATTGACAATTAATTTACAATTTTACAAATTTACAAATTTAAAATTTTTAATAAAATCATTTCACGTTAATACAATTAAAATTAAAATTACAATACAATTACAATTTTACAACTTCACATACAATTACAATTACAGTATTTACAATTACAATGTTAGAATTTGACATACAATTACAATCATTTCACATTAATACAATTAAAATTTTACAAATATTTTATATACAATCACAATTAGAAATTAGAATTAGAGTTACAATTACAATTTTACAATTTCACATACAATTACAATTTTAGAATTTCCCATACAATTACAATTACAATTACAATCATTTCACGTGAATACAATTAAAAAATTACAAATATTTTACATACAATTACAATTACAATTTTAGAATTTTACATACAATTACAATTACAATTACAATAATTTCACATTAATGCAATTAAAATTTTACAAATATTTTACATACAATTACAATTGCAATTTACAATTTCACATACAATTACAATTACAATTTTAGAATTTTACATATAATTACAATTTTACAATTACAATAATTTCACATTAATACAATTAAAATTTTACAAATATTTTACATACAATAATTACAATTAAAATTAGAATTACAATTACAATTACAATTACAAGTTTACAATTTCACATACAATTACAATTACAATTACAATTACAATGCTAGAATTTTACATACAATTACAATTACAATCATTTCACAATAAATTAAATACTACAATTACAATTAAAATTTTACAAATATTTTACAAACAATTACAATTTTACAATTTTACATACAATTAAAATTAAAATTTCAATTACAATCATGCCATAATATTTAATAAATATCATGATTTAATATTATAAATAAACATCACAATCATGACAACCATCGTACAAGCATCATATTCGACCAAAAAACACATTCAAATTCGTAACATCATCTAATCTTCGTGATCATGATCATCTAACAAAACACAAGCATTGTATAACATCATCACAACACAAACATCAAATATACATCTCATGTCAAATAACTGCTATCACATACACATAAAATACATGGATCATATATATATAATGTCAAAAATATACAACTCTAATATAAATGTCAAATATTAGCTAGTGGTACATCAATAGTAGTACTAGTCGAGGTCTGCTCAGTCAATGATGCAGCCTTGACAAGCTCAGATAGATGTCGATCATCATGTGCCTGCTGATCTAGAGGTGCCTCATGCTGATCAGGATCAACTTCTTGCTCATGATGACTCGACATAGATGGTCCAACATGCTCATGATCATGATTGTTGGATGTTGCACGCTGCTTATGATGACTCGACATGGATGGTCCAGCCTACTCATGATCATGACTGTTGGATGTTGCAGGCTACTCATGATGACTCAACATGGATGGTCCAGCCTGCTCATGATCATGACTTTTGGTCGATGCTGCAAGCTGCTCATCTCCGGTGCGAGGTGAACGATTATCACTCCCCTGATCGTGACCATCAGATGATGTGTCGCTGCTCGACTGTCGACGTACTGCATCTTGACCACGCCTACGTCAAACGACCCTCCTCAACTGCGTCACTAAGTTGGTAGCTCCAACAACATGTCGCATCAGGGTCAACATATCACATGGCATACCTTTGCATATCGTTGTCAGCCTATCATCGGCCTAACTCCCTCCTCCACAAGGAGTTGACAGAGTTGGTCGCCCAACTCCATCCTAAATCTAGTGTCAAGCCTACACCTCACACCAGCCGATACTTACGCATGATCATGAGGACCAGATCTATTTGCACCGGCCTGATCCTCCGCATCTGCCATCTCCTAATCGTCATCAGGATCTACACCTGGATCATTTGGTGGCAATGGCATCTCATCGCCAACAAATGACCCAATATCTACAAAATATATATAAGTACACAACAATAATTAGACAAATTCATTAAACAATTTAATAAAAACAAGTTAAAGAACATGTTAGAGTAAATTTAAAGAAAACACTAATATTACCTCTATCATCCGGCGACTCATCATCTATGAAGAGGATTTTGGCACACCCTCGCCAATCCAAACCAGAATATGAATAGGGGACCACAACGAAGGCATGATCATCAACACTAGATAGCAACTCCAGTGCATCATGCAATATCCTCGCAGAAAAGTCCGACTCGCCCCTCTTGGGCATCATCTGTCCCCACATCTGCATCCTTACATGCAACATCAGCCTACGAGGCTGTCGAAAAAAAGTAGGCCTCGTCTCTGGAAACCTCTAAAAAAAATAAACAAAATAGCTCAGAAGAAAAAGGGAAGTTCACCCTCCCTTGTGCTTGAGCACGACATCTATCTAAAGTTGTACAGAACTGCTGCAAAAAAATCATAGACCACCTCACTAGTCGTGGTGCCCGTAACAAAGAATCAACATAAAATAAAAGCGGGCAACTAATGTGTTTCCTGTCACTGGTATGGTGTGCAACGGTCGAAATCAGTATTGAGAGGAACCTCACCTCCTCTCCACCAAATGAAGCAATACGTAACTAACCACCGAAGACCTGAAAATCTGTAGGAGACAGTATATTGGCGCTAATGTATCTCTGGGAGTACACCAACTAACTCCCTGCTGCATAGCCGACATGGACCTTTGGGAACGAGGGCAAATCCTACCCTCTCCTTGATAGGCCAGTAATAAAATAGATGTCCTCCTTAGTGGGCGCGTACCACTAGTTATGACCAACTCGGAAATCCTGTCGGTGGGCATTCCACCTGATGATAAGTTGTTGCAATAACCCACTATGGCCCTTTAGGGATGTAGCCTCCTTATAGAACTCGAGGAGGCCTACCTCCCTTAGGAGCGCCTGGGTGGTTGTCGTAATAGGGCGAGGGTACATATCTCTCTCCCTCTCTCGTGCCTCCCACAGGCGAACCACGTTATACTAGTCCGCCATATGTTCCTGTTGTTCCCTCTCTTCTCTCCTTTGACATCGCTTAATGATTCACATATTAAATACATTTTTTTTATTAAATGAAACATATATATATATATATATATATATATATATATATATATATATATATATATATATATTTATTTATTTTTATTTTTATTTTTATTTTTTATTTTTTTTTATTTTTTTGAAAAGAAAAAGAAACAGTTGGTGCGCCAAAAAAAACAGTTATGCACCGGTACCAGTGCTTCTGTTTTAATCGCACACCGTCCGTAGTGCGCCTGGAAATTTTCAGTGCACCACACAACATGAATTGTACTTTATCAAGCGGCGCATTGATGAAACTATCCATCTTGGGGCAGATAATTCCGTCAATGCACCACCAAACATCAGTTAATGGTCAACGGTGCAGTCCTTTAATTGATCGCACCATTGACTGTGTACAAATTCGGGAGGGCGGTGCGTTGACCAAACTACTCGCCCCGGGGCGGATAGTTTCTTCAACACACCACCCTTCTAGCATCATTACATGGTCAACGGTGCAGTGGTATAACCGACTGCATCGTTGACTATGTACTAATATCGAGAGGGCAGTGCGCTAACCAAACTATGCGCCCCGGAGCGTATTGTTTAGTCAGCGCACCGCCCTCCTGACATCAGTACATGGTCAACGGTGCGGCCGTTTACATGACTGTACCATTGACTATGTCCAAGTTCGGGAGGGCAGTGCACTGACCAAAATATCTGCCCCGGGGCGCATATTTTGGTCATCGCACCGCCCTCCCAAACTTGGGCATAGTCCATAGTGCGGAGTGCCGGTTAACCAACCACTCTGCAATTTACGTATTTAAAAAAAAAAAACACGGTCATCATTTCGGCACATACAGGCGAAGATGCGATGCTGATAACTTAGAATTCGCAATGCGACGATAAATTCTGAGTAGCCACCATGACAGATTAATAGTCAGCAGCTCGAGCGCACCGCGAAATATCTCTCTATATATTAAATGGTGAATTTTAAGTTGTTTTACAAAAATAATCCGCTAAAAAGTTTAATTATGGAGAAACAAGTAAATTTCCTATACATTTGGGTGTCGAGGAGGCATATTTGTTCTAGAATTTGCAAAACTAAAATTTCCCACCTTTTTCCAAAATTCGAAATTGCGATGGTGGGCAATGGACGACAGCAGTGCATGTAATGGGAGCACTGATGGCAGGGCGCCTCACACAAGGGAAATTCACACCGGTGCTTGAGAGCTCTGGAGCACTCTAAAGAAGTGAAAAATGTGGATTTTTGGCCATAGTGTTTTTTTTTTTTTTTTTTTTGCCCTGTTCCGGTGCGCAGGTTTTTGAGGCGCACCGGGCGGTTTCTTCCAACCGCACCGGGCTATTTCAGTTTTGGCGTAGGTTTTTAGGATGCACCAGGGCTGAATCTGTGTAGAGCACCGGTGCGCTACAGTAATTTGACGCACAAGGCGGGTTTGTACAGAGAGCATGGTGTCCCGGTGTGCCAATTTGTAGTACGCACCAATGCTTTTCTAGTGGAACGCACCGGTGCGGTGTAGGATGAGAAACACACCAGACAAAAAACATTCACAAAAACCTCCACTCACCAACCTCCTCTAAAAAAATCTACTACAAACGAATATCTGGGCTATTTTTATAAGGGGTTCCTCAAAAACATCTGCTAGAGGGTCTTTTCCTTGTAGTGATGATTAGAACTTTGATTTCCATTATTCATACTAACATAACCTCAATTGAAAGGTAGTTGATCTTTATGATTTGTTTTGATGAAGTAGATATTAACATACTCCTCTGGAATGGAATCATTAGTGGCAACATCCACACTGTTCTTTCCTCCCTTCACATCACCAAAGGATGGAGAGATTGAGTTTTAGATTTGAGGGGTAGGGCATGAGATGAATTCAGTAAACAAATCATGACCAGGTAATAGACACATATAGATGCATTGGGATCATTTGAGGTTCAAATTATGGTTTGCTTATGAATACCTATTCTACATATTATGGTAATTATGGAAGACCAACATCAAATCAACTGCCTTCTATATCAACAAAGGTGATCAAGCCTAATGATCCATCAATTATAAATCATTCCAGATATTGACTAAAATTGTTTAGAAATTTCATATTAACATTGGTGTGGTTCCATTCTCATCTTTGAGTGTGTAATTATGAATCTTTGGTGCCCTTTGTCGATGGAAACACCCTTTAGTGAGATACACAAGTCCATTAAAAGGGATAAATGTTTCCATCTCTACAAGCATCCCTTTGGTTTATTGTATAACATATACTAATCATAAAGAAACACTCCAAAGTTGAGATGGTTGTAAACTTTGAATGAAAAAATTAGACTTCATTGTAAAAAAGCACACATTTATATGTAATGCTTGACTCTGTCTTCGCTACCCATGATCACTAAGGTGTTTTCTAGTTTACAACAATGAACCATCGATAACAACATTGTTTACCTCTTGTTATATCCACTAGGAATAAGCAACCTACATTATACTTATTTCTTCTGGTCCTCCCAATTACCTAAAAAATATATTACGTAATGTTATAGAGCCTTGCAAGTTTTGGTTTTCCGTATAACAAAGAACTACCATCATGAATGAATCCTTCACATCAGTAATTTGACATGACATAAGTTACTTAGATCTTCATTTTCAGTGGATTAAGGGCAAGAAATAATATGAGGCATGATTATTCATTTGATCTTGTATATTGATATATGTGTTTGTTTGGCTAGAAAACACTCATATTTATCTTGAACTTGCGAGGCATCATGAGATATAAAAAATATCGAGGTTCAAACCTTCATATTTTCACGAGGTCTCCACTTAGTCAACTTGTGTCACAATGCTTTCATTTGTGGGATATTAAAGAATACCTCTAATCTCACTAGATATTGAAAAAAACTTCCCAAAATCCTTTTATTGAACCCCCCTCTCAATACATATTTCTGATAAAATAACCCCACTACCCTGCCTTCCCTCACGCAGACCCACCCCCAATACCTACAATATATGGACTTTATTTTTCACGATTTTAAAACCCCCTTTGTGAATGAACGTGGTAAGATATTGGACAACAACAAGAAGCCACCGATGCACAATTGGCACAATGAGATACTATTTGATAAGCATTAATGTTTCAAAAATATAGTTTTCAATTATTCTTCATGTGCAAGAGATTTATGGTTGAGATTGATATATATGAGTTCATCTATAATTCTTGCTTAAGAAAGTCAAATAAAAATAATACATATGATATAAACATCAACTTTTTTTATCACTCTATTTCATTTAATGTCATGTATGCAAATACCTCACCTGCCTAAATTACAAAGCACCTATTTATCTAAATAGAATGAAGATATAATGTTATAATATGTCATCCAAATATAATGTGCTAAGGTTAACCAATTATTTTAAATTTATGACAAAATATAATCTCATTTTTATGCTTAGCCACCAACTTCAAGTATGATTATCATGTGATTTGCTTTAGCACCATATCAAGCCATCCTTGAAAGAACGATCCACAAATTAAGAGGGAAACATGATAGTTGTTGGTTGTAGACAATAACCATTTCTTCTCTACTCTTACTAATTTTGTTGCATTCAAATTAATTTGTTTTTAACTTATTATATAATTATTTGTTGGACTTATTAGGGATGGTTGGAACAGGGGGAGTCTTCACAATCTTAGAGGAACTTCAATAATATCCTATGCATGTGGCCTTGGTAATCTATCAAACAATTTTATTGAACCATATGCTCTCTTGTGTGGTATATCTATAACTAAGGAGGCAAATATTAGATATCTCCCAATATTTGGGGATTCAATGATCATCATTGAAGTAATACTTGACAAATCTACTCCTAAAGGATTAAAAAAACATCATCTTTAGAATCAACTAGGTATTTGATTCAAGTCTCCTTCCATATTAAGAGGGACTTGAATAAGGAGGTAGATCAATTGACCAAAAAAAGTGATTGAGATTAGTCGTAACACCTTGGTAAAAAATGGGGTTCAAGACTTTATGGTCATCCTATATTTTTTTGCTTAATTGGGTATCAATACACATCAAACTTAGACATGAACCAACAATAAACTATGATTTCGAAAAGCATTGGGATGGGTGCCGAGGACACATAACACCCTTCTCTTTGTGCAAAACATCCTTTGTTCGTGGTAGACAAATGTTTCTATGTATCTTAGTAGACATGTAATGGGGTAATGATAGGGACAACGATTGAATGTTGATGTTTTTCATGTTGACTCACCCATGCACTTGGTAATTTAGTAAGTCTCTTGGTGAGATTCAACTAGTTTATTGGTCTATGCCTTTTTAGGATATGTTTTTTCCTTTTAATAACTTCCTATGCGAGTAAGAATTTGAGTGCTTTGGGCCTCCTCTATTACACTTCCTTGGTTTTTTTAGACCTTAGCATTGCACTCAATATATCTTTATTTGTGTCAAAATATTTTGGATATTTTTGAGGCATTCATGTGGTGGAATTTGTAGAAAGGACCAACATCTAGATTTGGGGAATCTTTACAACATCCAACTATTAATTTGGGAGTGTGTTCGTCTCAAGACGTGACATTTTTTGTATGCAATGTCTTATACAGGGATTGGGTGGACCATAATTAGCCGCCCCACCCCCCCCACACATAATTCTATCGAAGTTGTTTGTGTTGTTTTATAAACTCATTGTTCTAGTGTGACCATGGATGAAAATTGGAAGTTTTCTAGTTTGTGTTCAATTGTAAAATTCTAGTGCTCTAAAGCCAAATAGAGTGACATGATTCTCTCTTGGTCTGAGGCTACTGAAGGAGAGAATCTTCCTTTTATGCACAATGTATATACCATTAGAATTCCAATCTCAAATTTTAGGAAGTCTATTAATGTTGATGTTTTTCATTTTATTGGTGTGGGTAGAAGGTTGGTGTTTTCCATCAATCTCTTCTCCAAGTTTATTGTGGGGGCTTATTCACTATGGAAATGTATATGAGATTCGTAGACTCGTGTGTCATCATGAGGATCTAATTCAAGTTATATACAATGCTTTACTTCTAGTTTCTTCCAAATTTACAAAAATTAAGTAGTCTTGCATTAGTCAAAAGGCTAAAACCATGAGCATTCTGCTGCATCAAAAGAAAATAATAGATTCTCTTGAAGTAGAGTGCAACAATTTGTGAAATCTTACACTCACTCAACACATCGACTATTTTTTCATTGAATTCAATAACAAAAAAATAAAGAACACATTCTAGGTTGAATTAAAGGGTGAAGAGACAATCCATTAGTTGAGAGACCCTATGGAAATTGAGTGACAAAGTTTCCTCTATCACGAGGGGAAAGAAGATGAGGGTAGTGCTCTTGTTTTTAGCTAAAATTACATATTGTGAGTTATATGTATTTAAGGAGTTTATGTGAAGTAAACCACATGTAGGTTGACATGGAACATCTATTTTGTGGTATGTTGGAAGCTTTTTGACATATTCACATAAATGTGTCGTATTTTATTAAAAACAACAAAATAAGCCCTACACAACTTGCTACATGTTTCAATTGCAACCCTTAATTAATACAAATTCTATTATGGTTTAAAAAAAGTATCCATTGGACTTGTTGTGTTAGTCTTCGTGCCTCATGTTAATGGAAACACCATTGAATAATATATATAGGCCCATACAAAGGCAAAAATGCATCCTCCTCTATAATCACTCCCATGATTTATTGGAGAAAATCTATTGACCATAAAATAACACTTTAATTTGAAATGGTTGTGAAGTCTAAATGATCGACTTAGAGTTCAAATGTCAAAAAGCATCCATTATGTATGTAATATTTGAATCTATAATAGGTCTTCACAATCACTAAGGCACTTTTGAATTTACAATAATGGATCATCCACAATGACATTTTTCACCTCTCACTTTAGTCACACGAAATAAATTACCTCTATTAAGCTTGTTTCCTAAGCTCCTCTCCAATACTCGAAAACACTATCACATCATAAAGTAAGACTTCATAGGTTTTGGCTCTCATATAATAAATAACTATCATCATGAATCGCTGCCTCCAATCTATAGTTTGACATGACATAGTTTGCTTGATATCTTCCATTTTGGCATGCTAAGGGCATGTAGTAATATCAAACACTACTCTCCATTTGGTTTTGTTGATAGAATATTGTGTCTATTTAATTAACAACAACTTACTTTCAAATTCATTAAACATGATGAGAGATTTAAAATTTGAAGTGCAACCTTAATATTTTGCACAGTCACATAATATTTAATAACAATAATTTATGAAAATGTAGTTATTTATTGTTCTTCACGCACAAGAGATTTAAGGTGGATATTGATCTACGAACGTTTATTTACAATTGTTGTTTAAACATGATAAGTAAGATAAATAACATGTTGGATATATATATATATATTTTTTAACAAATTAGGTTAGGATTTATAGTATGAAAATATTGCAAATAAGTTAGTACACATGTTCAAAGATCCTTGTAAAAGAAAATTTCCAAGAATTTTTGCGTTTCTTGGACAAAAAGGTATTGGAAGGAAAATGATTTCTTGAAAAAAACTACTTGTCTAAATTCTTACATATAATCCTTGTAGTAATTTAACCTTAAAAAAAATTCATTTCAGGCTTAAATCCAAATTCACCAGCTATTGAGTTCCTTTTATCGTGTTCATGAGCCCTTATTTTTGTGTCTAGTTTCTTTGAACTTAATTGATGGAAGCTTCTTCCACTAGGACGAAGGAGCCCATATAAGACTAATTTAGAATTGTAGACTATAGGTTTGTTTGTGCCATTTCTCCCTCAATTTATTATTCTCCTTCTTTAGATTGGAAATTTATGCTCCATAGGATGACAAAGTGTCAAGAATAAACCTAATTTCTTTGTTGTGTTCTTGATTCTGGCTACTATGAATATGCCTGATTTGCTCCATTTCCACCTAATACCTCTTAAATTAAAACTTGGAAGAGAATTAAACACACAAGGTTTGGAATTGGAGAGAAGGGGCTTGAGTCCTATAAACCAAGGGAGAAATCAGAGTGAGGAGGAGTACATAAGACTCTCTGTGTACTCCTCATGAAAGGGAAACAACCTTTAATAACAATAGGCTATAAAAATCATATCAAGCAAGGAAGGAGTGAAAAACACTAAAAGGAGGGATGAAAACCAAAAATATTAAAGTTCCATGGAGTAAAAGGTCAATGAAACATATTTTATAAGACCTAAAAGCATCTACAAGTGAAACCAAATACAACTAATGAAGAATGATAGGGTAAAATTTTGGGAGCCAACAATTGAAATATAAATCAAAATCAAGGGATATAATACTCTCTATGTGATCACAATGGAAAGAGAAATGACCTCAAACAATCACATACTAGATTATACAAAGCATCCATGAAAGGAAGATTTGAGATATTTAGGAGGAAAAGAGAAGACCATGGGAAATGATTTAGAGGTCGCAAATACAAGAGTTTGAAGTAGAGTCCAATTAGACCCAATTTTTTTCACAATTGAAGCCAATTATAGTTGGTGGACAATTCCAAAGGAGACATAACAAAGTCGAGATAGGGGAACTATAAGTACAATGTGGAAAAATGTCAAACAAATGAGCAAATATTTTTTCCCTGTGATTAATCATGTAGCAATTGATGCGATTAAATGGAAGGGAATAGGTCATTATGGATATAATAATTGCTAACCTCAAGACATGGAGGATGGAGAGAGGTATGTTGCTACATAATTCAAGCCTATGTAATGATAACTTAACAATTTAGATGAGTGGGTGTTAATCATGGTTAAGAACCAATTTTGTTTGATTGGATGCATCAGGCTAAACATTTATAAAACATAGAAATCATGGTTCCAATATGAGGTAAAGAGAGTTCCTTGCAAAGGAATGAAGCCAATTTAGCCAATATATCAACTCTTTCATTACATTTACTAAGAATATGATAAAATTTTACCTTTTCAAAGTTTTGACTTTCTTTCTAGATTTTGACAAGACTTTGTTCCAAGGGGGGATGCATATTAACCTTTTTATTTTCATGGATTTGATGAGTATATTAACACCTTTGGGCACCACAAGTTTTTTAATATTCCATAAGGAATCCGAAGAAAGTCCATTGTAGAGAGAAAAATACTCGACTTGATTATTGGAAGAGTGTTCCAATCCCATGAATAATCCAAATTTTTAGTTCCATCTAGGTTTAGAATAACCCCTCTAGCTCCTCTCCTTTTGATTTCCTTTGGACAAACCATCAGAGAAGAGGATGTGCCTTTCCATACTATGTTTCCATTGATCAAATTCCTGTTTCGATAGACACAATCTCCATTATTCTCTCTTTTGAGGGAGAGCACCATGAGATAAGTTTGTCACTGCCTAATTAAGAGAATATTAGATAACCAACCATGCTCCTATATGTAAAAAAAAGACAGATTAAATTGTTTTATTCCTCAAATTTGAAGTGCCTTAGTATGTAAACTATAATCAAGGGTTGCATATTTCACACGAGGAATTTTTTGTTGTTGAAAAGTTAGTTTGTTCTGTGTAATCTAGATTTCCTAACACACAAAATTGGGAATTGTTGTTCATATTCTAAGAAGAGGGTTTTTTTTTAAGAAAATACCCCAAATATCTCTAATGCCAATTTAAAAACATTTCATTCCAATTTTAAGGAAGAGTTGCACCAGGATAGATGTTCCTTAAATTGTGTTTTCAGACTTGATGAGAAGGAATACATTCCAAAAATAAACGAAGTATTGTTTCACTTTGCTCATAACATAAAGGGCATCTTGAAGGGCCTTGGATGCCTTTATTTTGGAGGTCTTCACTAGCTAATAATTTCCCATGAACCATTATCTAACTATATACATCAGTTTTTGTATACCCTCCCCAAATTTTGTTCCAAAGTTCCCCTTTAGGAGGAATTGAGAGTTCCAACAAAAAAGAGGAGTATCCTTCCTCTATAGAGTATTCTTTGTTTCCCTAACCACATTCATCTAGAGAATTTTGATGGATAGGGGCATGAACCACAAGATGTTAGTAGAAGAGCTTAACTCTTTCTTGTGAATTGCCTAGGAAATACATATGTTTCCAACCTTTCCAAGAGCCATCATTTGAGCATTTAGATACATCCACCAATTTTATTGTTCTTGTTACCTAAGGATTATTCATGAGGGATGTTAGTTCTTCAATGGTTTACAAAGGTGTTTTTTCAAGAACACCATTTGTCCATATATTGATTGTTTAACCATTGCCAAGAACCCAAGTGAGTTTATATTGAATTAGCTTTGCTATAACTTCAAGAAGATTTCACACTATTAACCCTTTGTTTTTTGTGATAGGTCTATCAAGGCATCTCTTCCTCACATATGTAGAGTATTTTTTAAATATGGTTTCTTTCCACCAATTCAAAAGGCCCATTACTAACCTTCATAAAGTTTTGGCACCCATGATTATCTTCATAAATGGATATTTGATGAATATTCCTTCTTTATTTTTTAGGGCTCTTATGATAGACCATTTGATTAAATGATATTTTTTAGCCTCAACTTTTCTTTGATTATATCTAGTTTTACTTGCAAAGCGTTCCATGATTTTTTTTGGAGTAAGGAAGCTTGAGCATTGGAATAGAGGAAGAGAAGAAAGGGCAACTTCAACGAGAATGATTTTTCCAGCAAGGTCTAACCATCTTTCCTCCCAATATAATATTCTTTTTTCCAAGATGAAATGGCATACTTGGGATGAAGGATTTTTAATCAAAATAATCATTCCTAAGCATTTGAAAGAGGACAATATCTCCACACTTGGGAAGACCAAAATTCTAGAAATCCCGATGAATTATTATAGGGAAGTATCCCGCCCTTAAATATGGCTTTTGAGATTATTTACCTTTTCATTATAGCCACTCTAAAATTAGTTTATCACAATTTTGAACTTGTGCGTTATGATGGTAGATGTTTTACCCAAGAGGAGAGTGTCATCCGTGAACTGAGAATGACATATTTTTCTAACCTCTTGAATAATGTTGATGCCTTGAATTATGAAAAATTCCTTAAGAGGAGGGGCAGATCCCCCCTGCCATGAGGGTCTACAACTATATGAAAGAAGGAGTCAATGAAAGTCAAGGGCTTTGCAAAACAGGTATATACTATTGTAATAGGCATTAGAGTAGTTTTATGTTCAATTTATTTATTGATTCTTTATATCATTTTTTTTATTTAATGTCATACGGGCATATATCTACCCCACCTGAACTATAAAGCATCTAATTTTTGCAACAAAGATACAATAATCGAAATATTCAACCAATTATTTTAATTTATCTAATAGCACACTATCTCTTTTTAACCTGACCATCAAGGTCAATTATGCAAATAATTTGCATTGTTCTAGCACCATATCGTGTCATTCTAAAAAACGGTCCCTAGAATAAGAAGGAAATATAATTGTTGTTAGGTGTGGACTTTAGCCATTTACTCTATATTGTTGCTAATGACATCTAATTATTTGTTTTTGACTTATTAGATTACTTTGATGAGATGACACTTTGACACTTTAAATGAGAGAGGATACCAAAATCAACAAGATAGGAATTTAGCTTGGATTAATAAGTATAAACTCGAATGAATTTATTGTTGAGTCACAACTCATGAACTACTTCACAAATTGCATATATTTTTTTATGGATTTGAGCCATAAGTATTATCTTATATAGTGAACAATTCAATAAGTTTTTTTAGGTTATTAAAGATTATTAAGATATATATTTTTTAAGGAAAATTTTAATAGATTGCTACCTCTTTCTTGGAATATTTGGATGGGTAGCTTAGTCACCAACAATAGTAATATTAAATAATAATAATTGATATCCATGTAAAATTCAATGGAATTTGAATCCCAATTAAACCAAAATCAAATATTTCTAAATAAACTCTACTTTTTTTCTTTCTTTGAGTTTTTCTATTTTTTTTATTTTATTTTTAAATTTTAATTTTTTATATTGTGATTAGAGGAATTGACATATGCCTCTTCCACATACATGGGTAAGTTGGAGAGATTTGGACCTCAAATCTATTGAGAAATAACACTTCATTTTCCCAACACTTACCAATTAAGCTTACCTCGCCAACTTAAATAAATTCTACCTTAAAATATTATATTTAAATCAATTAAACTAAAAAACCATTATAGTTTATCATTGTATTAATACAAACCATTATAATAATACATGTAAATAAAAACCATTACCTCAAAATTGCTTCTCCTTGGCTAAAAGCTTGTCTTTCTCAAATGTAAGGAAACAAGTTAACCACACAAGACCCAAAGGCATACAACAAAAGTGAAAGCTTACCCCCTTGTGGACCACTGACTAGTAATTAGTTTTCCTTGAAAAAGAAATGAAATGATATTTTAACATCCATGAGACTAAAAATAGTCTATGAGACAATTTCGTGTTTTTCGCCTTTTGCAATTCAGTCATTTTCTTATTCAAATTGATGATGAGTTGGCCCAACCTTCCAACAATTCCCTCGCTGGAAAGACAATGCCGAGAAACTGATGTTAACATATTACCATAACTTTCTCTGATGTCTTTGAATGCATCACATTCCAAAAGGAAATGTTTTTCCAATTTCACTGCCCTAGACGTGCAAAATGTACACACCCGTTCTTCCCAAGCTACTTTAGGCCTTTTCCACCATCCTATTTCACACCAACGTTGATCGAGTTGGTTCTTAATTGAGCAATAAGAACCTTTGCCCTCCACATAATGTTACTTCCAATGTACTCTTTTTGTTGGAGATCACACATAAGGTTAAATTTTTCAATTTAGTACTTCTTCTTTCTACCCAACTCCTTTTCCATACCCCTACATTCGAATAATAAGCAATAATAAGTGTCCCAATGCAGATTTAGCATGTGCATGATAAGTTTTTCCAATGTTATGCGTGACATGTGGTTTGCGGTAAGTTTATTTGGGGTGAAACCCACAAGATGGAGGGTTCAAATCTCATTGAGTATATGGCTTTGTTGTGTCTTGGCTAGGAGTAGGCGACCCCATGGTGGACGTCTCGGCTCATTTGAGGCATAAGTTAATTGCTACAGCGACCGATTATCCTAGATTGGAAAAAAAAAAAAAAAGTTTTCCAATGTTAAAAAAAAAAATCATTATAATGATACATGTATTTAGCTTATATTGGCGTGAATTTACAGACACAGGGTTTAGTGGACAATTCCGAAGGGCGACTTCAAAGAATTCGATTCTCTCACGCGTAACGTTCGAAATATTTATATAATATAAAGAAGAATTCGGCTATTTTAACAATACATGCCATTGATCAGCACTTCTCGAAGTCGATAGGTGGGAGAGTGGACTGACCGAATGAAGGAGTGTGCAGGGAAATGCATGGGAGGGCCATGCGTAGGCCCTGCCACCATCCGCTGTGGACTGTGCGGGGCTGTAACCTATTGTTCTGCCTTCCACCAGGTTCTTCAATCATAAACCCTGCTAAAATCCCTGTCCATGGTTCTGTGTAATAGTGTTTTCAGTATCATCTCTGCATAAATTATTACTTGTCGATGGCTGCCTTAGAATTTATCTGATCAGATACGCATTATCCCGTTTGAGTATGATCGGAGAATATAACAAACTATCAAACTATACATGGAGAATCTGGGATTGGTGGGCAAATGATTTTCTATGTGAACACACTACGAGATCTTTGCAACTTTTATCCAATTGGCCCTTTCATTTCACAAATTCGATGTAATTATCGATGTCATTAATGAATCGATAGTAGAAGCTATGGCTACTTTTAGTCATGGCATCCCCTGAAAACTTGTGTGTCCTCAATATCTGAAATAGGAAATGGTTGGCGCCTAACTTCTACGAATGGATACTGAAAACGTTCCATACGGATAGGGAATTTGGGGTATATTTCTTAGGACATACGGGCAGTACTTAGAAACTGTTTTAGAAAGCACGTGCACAAATTTTCAAGTAAAATTTGTATAGCCGCACTCAGGTTGGGTGCCGGCATTCTGCACCAGGCTCATAACCAGGTGCATCAATTTTGCACTGGAGTCGGGGATGACACAGAGATCCAAACAGACTTGGTGGCAAATTTATGGGGCGCATATGTAAGAGCTACAAGCATTTGTTTTAGGGTTATTCTCGTAGCATGTGCCTTGGCCTGTGAGAGGAATTGTACTTACAGTTTTATTCGCCCAGTGAAGTGAAACTGGTTCGGATGTAAGAAGGCAGAAAGCTTGCTTTATATTCAAATATAACAGTGTCCTTTTGGCTTTTTGGACCTAGGATACAAGGAAAGCCCTTCTAAGAAACGGGACTAATTTACAGATAATGCTTTATATGTGCACAACGAAATTCAATGAGATGGTCTTGTGGAAATACCTATGGTCACAAACCCAACGGACAAGCCTATCTTGAGAGACGATTCCCTGCAAAGCATCTTGACTGAAGATGTAGAAGTTGCATAACATAAAGACGACTCAGCCGTTGGCAATACTAGTTAGCGACCAGCCAGTCACTAGTGATTTTGTCTAATGAGTAAATGCCATTGAGCATGTCTTGCAGATATCTATAAATCGAAAATTATGACTAGAAAAATAAAGTTTGAATCAATGAATCTGAATTTTGAAAATTAAATAATGAATGCGGCACTGAATTTGTGATTGTGTCATTGCCATTATCATAGTTATTATTGTTTTCCATTTTAATTTTAAATCTATGTTTCTACGCTGTTAGTTCTGTATTTTACTATTCGGTAATTTTAACTTTTTAAACTCACATACTCAAAGGCAAATGTGGCCCTCAAATTTCGAAGTTGACACACTTGCACCTGAACCTTGGCAACTTGCTTACCTGTAGTAAAATTTATCTATTAATTTTGGGCAGATAGGTCCAAACTCCATGTTGCACTGCTCATATGATGATGATCATATTTTTGTTGGATTCCTCTTTCGGAGAGGTGCAAGATTGATCTAAAGATTATCTTGTTTGGATGAGCAGAACATATATTTTGATTTTATTTTCCACTCATGTGCAAGGTTGGCCAGATTTGTAATGTAGGCTCACAAGCCTAATATATGTGTCACATACTCTCACTGATGGATATAAATTGGAGAGACTTGGAGGTCATTTGCTCATCAACTCATCACACATTCTCTCATTGTGATCTGATTGGTTCGATAGCCTTTGGGGGCCTCTTTCCTTCACACGTGTGGAGCTGAAGCTGGGGAAAATCTGTGGATCTGTTTTAGGGCTGTTTGCTGTGCGTTGACCAGTGTTGACCGTGCTCAACCCTTGACCGTTTGACCTCCAATCTTCTGTGGACTGTGCGGAGCTCAACTTAGAAATGTAAGCAACCAAGTGCTTATGAATAGAATCTTGGATAATCATCTTTGCTTTGATTTCCCCTTTTCTATACTTCGTCTTTGTGGTAGCAGGTGCATTTGATGGAGGGTCATGAATCTTCTCGTGCACATAGTCCATGACCGAAGCCCTAAATATGCAGTGTTGACTTTCTGCATTGACTTTTTTTGCTTTGACTTTGGTTGACCAACGTTGACTTTTGATGCGCTGTCTTTTAGGGCTGTGTGTCTGACACTTGGAGGGTTTGCTGATCTAAGAAAGACTTTGCTGGCTGATGCATCCTGTTGACTGCCGTAACGCACACTATCCTATATCTTTGCTGGACAAGAAGAATTGTAAAATCTGATCTATATTATTGGCTTGTCTTCTGTTGATCTATTATTGTATTCTATCAGCATTTTACTTTCATGTTTATGTGATTGCTAATGTCTTTGAGGGCTGTGTTTGTGACACTTGGAGGGTTGGCTGATCTAAGAAAGACTTTGCTGGCTGATGCATCCTGTTGACTGCCGTAACGCACACTATCCTATATCTTTGCTAGACAAGAAGAATTGTAAAATCTGATCTATATTATTGGCTTGTCTTTTGTTGATCTATTATTGTGTTCTATCAACATTTTACTTTCATGTTTATGTGATTACTAAATTGAATCGGGCCTAAGAAAGATTGAAGTAAATTTGCATTAAGCATAGAACACTCCATGTCTATCTAAATTTAACATTATCAAACGCACAACATAGTCTAGCCATAGATCACTAACATTATAAAATAAAATTTCTAACTTGAATTTCAATGCTATTGTAAAAAGATTTTTCACTGGAAAACTAAAATTTGAACTCAATACTCAATTTTCACAGTTCTTCATAAATATGTTTAAGGAACACAAGTATAAATGTCAAAATGGTTCATGGTTCATGGCAACATCATGTCTCAATTTTCAATGACATGGCTGCTCTCAAGCGGTGCGCCACCACCACCACGACCATAACTACCACCATCTGTTTGTAGTGACTTGTGTGCTTCTTCTTCAAATGGCAGTTGAACAATGTCAAACAATCCATCTCCGTTTTCTCATCCTTGCCCTCTTCATTGAGTTGTTGTTCATCCTCTACATTTGCGTTCCAGTTGTTACAATGTCTAAAGCTAACCTACTTTAGTTTTAGTTCTTGGTACTTTGTGTGGTCATTATATTTTTTGATAGTGATTACAAGTTTTTGTTAGTTAAATGGACTTTATGTTAAGATAAAGCTAATGTCATTAAATTGTACTTTTTATATTAGTTATTAGAGTTTATGTAAAGTCTAGTAATCCCGCATGCAAGAGACAAAGAAGCTAAAGTAGGAACATTAGCCATGAATAGGTTCTTTGGTGCAAGAGACTAGTTTATTAGAGTTTATGTAAAGTCTAGTCATCCCGCATGCAAGAGACAAAGAAGCTAAAGTGGGAACATTAGCGATGAATAGGTTCTTCGGTGCAAGAAACTAGTCTTGGCTAGGCGCAACATCTGCACTGTGTTTAGATTTGGGCTTGAGTCCATTCCTTTTAGGAAAGATTTCGATCCTCTGTGCTATAGTTTTCGAGGATTGAGGTGTTATTACTAGTAACTATTGTTGAATTATTTTGTTGTTAGTGTGAAAATTCTACTGTAGTATCATGGTTTACTTCTCCTACTTGATTTGAATTATACAAGTTATCTTCAGAAATTAGATTCAGAAAATACTGAAGTAAACACAACTAACAACCTACACATGCAAATCATTTACTGAATTTTACGCTCATTCAAACAAAGTGACTCACTAATTTTTGGACATAAGTCCCTGGAAAACCCAAAGCGGGAAAACTGATGCAACGAATATGAGGGTTTATTTTATTAAGTAGAATCTGAGTACAACAAATCTAGGTTCCAAATCTGGAAAACCCGACAGAGAATAAAAGAAATCTGTAGCTATCCTGCTGTTCCAAGACCAAATATCTGACTGATCCACACCCTCAAACGAGATTTACAAGACTCAGCCCGGATCTGGCCCTAGAAACCCCAACGCTGCCCTTGAAGTCCCAACATCAACCCTGCTAGGCTCTGCGTGCCACTGCACTGCTCAAAGAGGGACTGTGTAACCCCAGAGTGGGTGACGTAGTCCTTACGCTGCCTCTAGAGGTCTCTGCGTAACTTCTGAAGCTCCCTGAAGCTGCAGCACTGCCCCTTCCTGGGCCTGCGTAGCGGCTGAAGCCTCTGCGTTGCGCAACTGCTGCTGCTCTCTACTTCTCTATGTTGTCCTTGAAAGCTACTCCTCTGCCTCTTGTTGACTCTTGGCTCCGGGATCTGATCATCCCCTCAGCCAATACTACCCCTCGCTACAAAAAACTCGTACAAAAATTCTTAGCAAACCCTGCCCTAGAATTCCAGACCAGTCTCTCAGCTCTGCCTCTATGTATGTATCACCAACTGACCCTCAAGCCTTTCTCTTATACTTTTTCGATGATCTCATCTACGGTTGAGATTAAAACACTCATCAACGGCTGAGATTAAAAGACTGCTTGATCCGTGTCTTTTAGAACATTTCAGCACGTCTTAATTAATTCACTTCAATTATTTAATTTTCCTAAGTTTAGACTTAGGAAATCCATTAAAATAATTAATTATTTGAATAACTTGAACACCAGCTGAAATTTCACAAAACACTTTATGGGTTTTGTAGTTCAAGTGTTTCTTAGCCCCTCCACAAAGTTTCAGGGCTAGAGCACACCCGATGCTACACCAACTACACAAAATCTGAACACTCCCTCTTAGCACGGAGTGTGCTCTAGCAATACATCCACACCATGTACTGGAAGATCTTGATGTTGGTTTCTATGCTGCTAATGCTTGGCCTGTTGCCCTCCATCCACTGCACTGCTTCTTTCTGTACTGCTGCCCATGTCACTGCCACTGACACTGCCACAGACACTGCCACATCTGTAATGCAACTCCCTCTCAAATTGCTGCATCATGCTGCCCATAGCACTGCCACTACTAACTGCTGCACTGCAACTCAGTTGTCAGGTAGTAAGCAATTGAAGGACTCCTGCCCAACTGTTTGACAGATAAGTCAAGCTGCATCTATCACTGAAGCTCCCTAGCTGCTGATTTACGCTGTCCCCTGTAGCCATTGCGCTGCTGCAACTCTGCACTGTGTGAGCACAGCCTCTCTGCGCTGCTGAAGTCCCATCAACTTCTACGTTGCTGTTTCCATGCTGTCGCTGCCTCTGTATTACGTTGCTCCCTCTTCAGCTCTTTAGCTCTACCTTCTGCTTCATTTTGACCTTCTGCAACCATCTCACGACTCATCCCATACCGTCTTAAGGCTCCCGTCGCTCGTATGTGATCCAAGAGTAGGGCTGACTCAAGGATCCCACCACTGTTTGTAGATGCTCTACAGATCCATGTCACCCCACCTCTTCTCTTGAGGCACATGAGCACTCATGGCTGCATCATCATCAAAATCATCATCCTCTGCTGCTGCAGCCTTAGATTCAGAAGATCCTTTGTCCTTCTTCCTAGGACAAGTGCTGGCGGAGTGTCCAAGTTCGCCACAGTTAAAGCACCAGACCTTGGAAAGGTCCCTCTTCTTCTTCCCTTGCTGTTTTCTTTCCTTTGATGCAAGGGCTGCATCATCTTCCTCTTCTTTCTTCACTCTGAATGTCCCACCACTGATATTCTGCTTCTTGGTGATCCTCCTGATCTCCTCTTGGGGGAGGATAGCCCACATGTTTGCTCAGGATACTAACGCTGCTCTACCTAGTATACTTTGGACGAATGTTTCCCATTCCTCGAAGACTGCATTCAGGGCAGTCCTTACTAAGAGTCCTTCGTCTGGAGTTGCACCCACGCCAACCAGTTGGTCTCGGATGGTCTAAAGTTAGAAAAGGAAAGGATCTATTTCCTCACCCTTCTGCATCTGGAAAAGCCTCATTTGATTATCTAAGAGCATTTTTCATTGGACAAAGCTTCCTTGATACATCGCTTCTATAGTGACCCACATGTCATTTTCCATGTTCTTATCGGCAATATGTGGTACTACGTGATCCTTCAATCCGTCCATGATCAAATGCTTAGTTCGCGCTTTATTCTCCTTACATTTCTTCAAAGGATCAGGATCTGTAGGCACAACTAGAACACTTGTCGCATGGTCCTTGATGCTGTACTTATCTAGGACTGATAGGATCCTTGCCCTCTAGATGACAAAGTTGGACACACCGTCCAACCTGTCCTGGATTCTCAGCCCATGAGAAGCCATCTAGCTTAGATCTGACAGAAACAATACTCTTCTCCCTCTTTCAGATTGAAAATTTCACATGGTATCAGAGCCAGAGATGAGTAACAGGGACGGAGAATCAACAAGTGAACAAAAATCTGACATTGCGGCAGCAACCAAGCATGTTCTCAGGTATCTTCAAGGAACAATCGAGCTTGGATTGAAGTACACCTATAGCAGTGATGTCAGGTTGAGTGGGTTCACTGACGCAGATTGGGTTGGGAGTCTAGTTGATCGGAAAAGTACTAGTGGGTATTGTTTCAGTCTAGGTTTGGGGATGACTTCTTGGTGCACCAGGAAACAAAAATCCGTGGCACTGAGCTCAGCTGAGGCTAAATATATGACAGCTAGCACAACTTCGTGTGAGGCCATATGGCTTCGGAAACTGCTTGTGAACCTACTAAAGGAGAAAATGGAAGCGACCAGTATTTTATGTGATAATTAGAGTTGCATCAAGCTCTCTGAAAATCCTGTGTTCAATGATTAGTTGAAGCACATTGACATCAGGTGTCACTTCATCAGGGATTGTGTCCAACGTGGAGCTGTACAGTTGCAGTACACTCCAACAGGAGAACAATTGGCAGACATTCTCACGAAGGCTTTGGGGAAGACTAAGTTGGTCTACTTTAGAGAGAAAATGGGGACGATCAAGAATGCATTCCAGTAGCAGGAATGGATAGGATCAGGATTCAGAGGGAGCTGTAGTACAGAAGCAGCAGTGACAATGGCAGTGTCATGGGCAGTAGTACAGAAGGCAACAACGCAGCAGATGAGGGGCATCGTCCAGAGATCAGCAACGCAAAGGATGCTTAAAAAGCAGAGCAGCATGCAGTGGGCATATTGCTGGAACACTTTCCTCGCTAAGAGGGAGTGTTGATTTTGTAGCATCGAAAAGAGTTCTAAGTCTCAAACTTTGTGAGGAGACTTGGACATCAATATTCCAAAGAACCCATAAACCGTTTGTGGAAATTCCACTCGGTTCATGTCTTATTAAAATAATTAATTATTTTAATGGAGATCCTAAGTCTAAACTTAGGGAAATTAAATAATTAAAGGGTATTAATAAGACAGAGTGTGAATCTTCTAGAAAACGGAGATCAAGTCAAGTTTTAATTTTAGCCTTTGATTAGACTTTTAATTTGGGCCGTTGATTCACCAATGAGAAGATTATAAAAAAAGGCTTGAGGGTCATTTGGAAAGTAAGTCGGGCATACACTCAGTACCCGAAGGAGGTCATTATGAAGGAATAGAATTCAACCTCGGTGGGAGAGTTGCAGGGCGAAGAGTTGCAGAATTAGAAGGAGAAGGAAGGAGTCAACAGTGACTGACCTCAAGGACAGAGGGACGCAAAGGGTCACAGGAGGCAATGCAGTGAACCCATGCAGAGCCTACGCAGAGTTACGTAGTCCAGCGCAAGGATTGCGCAGAGAAACATGCAGACAGGCACAAAGGGAAGCAGAGGCTGTTTCGGGTGTCAGGAAATTGTCGGGGGGAGCCGAGAATTTTGTCTCAGTTGTTTTTTGATTATATCTGCCAGTGTATTCCTTGTAAAGATTCATTTGCTGAAGAATAATAATAAAACCCTCATCTGCTGCACCGGTTTTCCGACATTGGGTTTTTCCGGGGACAATTGTCCAAAAATAATTGTGTACATGTGATTGGTTCTTATGCTTGTGTTCTTTACTGTTCACTTCTCTGCATATATATTTGTGAATGTTGCAATAGTATTACTATTTATTTCTAAGTTTACTGATAGATTTCTGTAAATAACTTATTGGAGTAATAAGTAGGAGAAATAAATCAATCACTGCAACTGTAGATTTTCAGATTGAAAATTTCACACCTACCTAGGAGGAGGAACACTAGGCACTTAGCCCTTGGAGCTTGGGACCAATGATATACACCTTGGAGGTGGGATAGTTGACTTGAGGATGTTAGCAACCTTCACCTACTTGTATATATAAAGGGGGAGAGACCTCTTATATTCATTATCATCATTGTACTATGATCTTGTGTTATGTTAGGATTTGCTCTTGTGATGACTAGGGCTTGTGATATATATATAAACCCTAGAGAAGAACATGATGTTGAAGGTGATGATGGTTGTTATGACTCTTGTTATAGACTATAGTACTAGGATTTCTTATCTAGCAGAGGACATGGAGAGTGGAGATATATTGCTGTGTGTGGTTTTGGAGCCTTATTCTTTTGAGATGTAAGTCTAGTGCAATATCATGGGGTTATTGATTCTTCATGTTTCATGTAAATCTTGGTGTTTGTGATGATGTAAGAATGAAAGACCTAGGGTTAGAGGTAGTGTTATCGGAACTAGCCGGTCCAACTAGTTTGCAGGTCAAACCAGTCCAGTTCAAGGTTTGGAACCGCAACTGGCCTGTTGGTTAGGTACTAGATCGACCTTTTTTCATCGAACCAAACAGTTCTGTACTGAATCGGCTAGTTTTGTACAATGTGACCAAGGACATTCCAAACACAATTAAAAAAACATCTCTTTTATCTTTCATTTTCATTCTTTTACCTAAATTTTTAACATTACCATTAATTGACTCAGGATGTTTGAGAGTGGTTCCAACTTCATTGGATTTCATATGGAGACTGTAGAATTTTATATCTCATTCAAAATCCAATAGACTTAACAGTTTTAAGGATTGAGGGGATTGCACCATTTCCATTGGATTTTGTCATGTATGAGGGTATGGAACAATGTTCCACCAAGTTTCCAGGATGGGAAAACGCGGGAGTGAGGATATGCACAAGGGGGACGTATATAAGCAACCCCAAAATTTAGGGAAATTTTGGGGAAACGGGGGGACGTCAGAGCCATAAAAACTATAAAATTATTAAAAATTTAATCTATAGAAATAAAAAAAATAAAATCCCAACAATGTGTTTATAACTAAATTAGTAGATAGTAAACCTTATTAGTTATGAGATGCACATCTAAATATGATCATCATTTCGTTTAGACTATTGTGAAGTAAAATTATCATTTGACATTTCTGTAATCATCAATGTAAATCTAAAAATAAATTACTAAATTGAATCTATCATTTGACATTATGCAATGTTCCATCTAAATTCATCATTTGGCAATGGGCATTAATATTATGCAAGGTACATCTAAATTAAATTCATCATTTGACAATTGAAACTACACAATGCACATCAAAAATTAAATTCATTATATGAAAATGACATTTGAAGTCTAAAACAACCATAGAAAATTGAACTAAAAATAAACATAGAAAGCAGTGAAATACAAAATTTGTTTTTTTAATTGTTATTAGCAAAAAAATTCAGGGGACACGTCCCTCTTGCATCCCCCCTGAATCCCCTCGCCCCCCCCACAAGAGAGACGCATTTCGTCACCAGAAAAAGGCCCCCCTAGAGTTTCCCCAAGTTTTCCAAAAAAGGGGACGTGGGGAAAGTTTCCCAAGAAGTTTCCCCATCTCGAGAGCGTGGGGGAGTGGGGAAGCACGTCCCCCACCCTGGGGGACGCGTCCCCGTGGAACACTGGTATGGAACTAGCATTTAATGAATAGCACCAAGCCCTCTATGTACCTTGGTGTTCGTGGCATTGACTGTTGAACTCCTCTATCATGACCCTAGTAAAAATGTGCCCATCACTCAAACAAAATCTCGATTTGACAAGTGAAGCTTTTTCAATCTTATTTTAATGATTAAAGGGTGATATTGATGATGAAGATCCCAATGTACGAAATGATTTTCATGACATGTAGGTATTTGTTATAGAATGATTTTTTTTTTACACTAGAGGCCATCTAGAGCCTCTTTGTGGATGCATTTTTGGTTCAAAAATGTATTTCCCTAAGTGCTATTTTGGTA
This sequence comes from Pinus albicaulis, assembly GCA_034641835.2. Lineage (NCBI taxonomy): Eukaryota > Viridiplantae > Streptophyta > Pinopsida > Pinales > Pinaceae > Pinus > Pinus albicaulis. The sequence continues at coordinate 811,546,695 of CM076575.1, forward strand.
ATATGCACTCTTATTTGCTATATAAATTAGAACTTTTGCATATTTGTGTATAAATGGTTTGGATTCATATGGATGCACATGAATATATATGTTTTTCTTTAAAATTTGAATATTTTGTGTTTTTGGTTGACCAATTTTTTTACTGGTTCTGGTCTTGTTCTAACTAATTATCGGTTCAAAGGGTTTTTTGGTTTGATCATCGGTTAGGTTCCTATAATGTTGGTTAGAGGACTCAAACCCTAGGACGAACATGTAGATTTGGAGGCTAGCACTGGAGTTGTCTTGCCATGTACTTGTGTGATGCAACATGGCTATGGCTAGCAAAACCTTATAGAAGACAACCATGCTAGTGTGGACAACTTGTGTGATACAAGCTTGTTTTAGAAGCCAAGGAGGACTTATTAATGTTGATTCTTGTTTGTTGGAGATTATTGGTGGTGGCTAGCATTTTCATTGTTTTCCATAGCTAGGGTTTTTGGAGAGCTTGAAGATTGTACCAACTTTATGATAAAGGTGTGGTATGTACATATACTTCAGTCTTTTATGTATATTAGAAGTTTTCAGTTTGTCCAGTACTTGTGTAATTGCAGATTTGATTTTTCAGCTTCATTTTTGTTAGTTTTTGGTAGCAGCAAACATGTGTTCTAGTCTTTATGGTGTCTAAGAGGCTTAGGAACACAAGAGGTTAATTATCTCCAAGACCCATAAATTATTTCTAAGGAAAATGCCTCAATTAGATTAATTAGCCAATTGTTAATTATTTTCCTAAGTCTAACTTAGGAAAACTGGTTAATTAAATAAGATTAATTGAGGAAAATCGATTTTGCTGCAAAGACTTTTAGAAAAGTTACTTGATGGGGCCAAGATGATCTTAGCCATCGATTGTGATTAGATCATGGCCATTGATTCGTCAACAAGAGATTATAAGAGCAAATCGATGGGTTAGTTGGAGACACATCAAGGAGTTCGAATTACACAATTGTAGTGATTAGCAAGCGTGCAGTTTGAGCAAGGGAGACACTGGCATAAGGGTTTCAACAAAGAAGATTGAGGAGAAAAGCTTCGGAGGAATTTTCTCAATGATTTCTAGTTTCCAGGGGGATGAAGGAGATCAATTTCATCAATAGAAGAGGAGGCTGAATTCAGAAGTGCGAATAGCTAATTAGCTAGTGCGAGTGACATAGAGGAGCTCGTTTCAGTTTGCCAGTGCTAGATCTATTGCCCAGAGGTAGAGCAAGTGGGTTAGACGAAGTGTTGGAACTTGGAGGTAGTTTTACTTGCAGAGGAATTTTCCCATAGGTAGTGCGAATTTTTGGAGCAGCTAGTGCGAGTTGCAGAGCCAGTGCGAGTTGCAAAGCTAGTGTGAGTTGTCGGGAGGAGTGTGAGTTGCATAAGGAGGCCGAATACACTTGCAGATGTTTCCAGATCACATTTGTGAAGATAAAAATATTTTTCGGAGGTTTACCAGTGAGAGGCAAGTAGATTGTAATTCTCAATTTTTGTTGAAGAATAATATTAAAACCCTCTCTGCAGAAATGATTTTCCCCACACTGGGGTGTTTCCAGGGACAATTTGTCCAAAAATATTGGTTTTAATAATTTTGTGTGTGCATTATTTCTTAGTTTTCGTATTTATTTGTGAAGATTGCAGTAGTGAATTAATTGTTGTTTGTCATTATTAAATTTCCCAGACAAATAATCTCCAATAGATAGAAGATTAAATTCTAGTTGCTGCAATTAAGGAAATTTCACATGGTATCAAAGCTAATATAAGCGCAGAGGGGTTGCAGGAGTAAACCAATGCAGGGCACATGAAGAGAAAGCTGAGGTTTTAACCCAGTTCGATTCCTTCAGCGTATTTAAGTTTCGCTACATTTCTAGATTTCCAGAGATGGCCGCAACAAGTTTGAGAGATCAGGACAAGTTGGAGCCTCGAACTTTGGTGTGTGTAAAGCCAGAATGTCATTCTTATTGCATGAGTATGGATTGAAGGAGTATGTAGAGAATATGATTGCTGTATCGACAGATCCACAACAGTAGGTCACATACAAAAAAGAGAATGTTGAAGCAAAGAGGATTATCCTTGATGGAGTTAAGGACCATATTGTTTCACATATCGCAGAGAAGGACACAACGAAGCAGATGTGGGACACAATTATTAATCTGTTCCAGAATCCTACAGAGAACAGGAAGTTGACTTTAAGAGAAGTTGAGGACCATTAAGATGCATAAGGGTGAGTACATTACATATTATCTCATCAAAGTTCGACTTGCCAGAGATGAATTGGCTGCAGTAGGAGACAAGCCAAGTAACGACGAGCTAGTGCGAATAACACTGAATGGGTTTTCCAAGGAATGGACTATGTTTGTCCAAGTAATTTCTGGGTGAGATACAGTTCCAAGTTGGGATAGCCTATGGAGTGATTTCACTCAAGAGGAGCTTAGGCTCAACTTGGTCAATGGCACTAGTAATAGTGACAAAGCACCAAAGGTGGAGAAGGAGCAAGAAAATGTAGCCCTATCAGGAAAAGGGAAGGGGAAGAAGGGTTGTTCCAATAAGGGACAAGGCCGAAAAGGAGATAAGAAGAAGAAAGACTTGAGTAAGGTCAAGTGTTTTGGTTGCAGTCAACATGGACACTATGTCAACCAATGTCCTAATTGAAAGAAGGAAATGAAGGGGAAGTAGATAACAACTTCAACGAACATTGAGGATTTGTATTTTAGGTTTGAAGATGAATTCGCTCTCATAGCTTGCCTCTCTAGCTCCACGTCCATGGGAGTTTGGTGTATTAATAGTGGAGCATTAGCACACATGGTTTGAGACTATTTCTCTAGTTACAAGGAAGAGGAGATGGACTAAAAGATATGGATGGGAAACAAGACTAAATGTACTCTAGTCGAGAGAGGTACCATCAACATTTAGAGGGAGTTAGGCAAGAGCAACAATCTTACATATGTGCTACATGTGCTAGGTTTGGGCATGAACCTGATTTCTGTTTGTGCACTACATGACAAGGGGTACGGTGTATACTTTGTAGCACAGAAGGTGTACATTAAGCACCAGAGTTGGAAGAAGGTCAAATAGATTGGGGTTCGAAGAAACAAGTTGTACAAGGTGTAGTTCGATTCTCCAAAGGCACTGATTAGCAACAAAAGTAGTAGTGGCAGAGACTTGGGAGAGCTATGACATAAGAGGATAGGACACTTACATCATGGAGCACTCAAGTTGCTTAGGGAGACCATGATAGGGGTTCCAGAATTGAGCATGGAACATAATGATATGTGTAGAGGTGCTTGCTTGGGAAGTTTGCAAAGGCAATGTTCCCAAGGAGTGACAATAAAGCCGATGGTGTGCTTCAGTTGATGCACTTAGATATTTGTGGTCCGTTGTCTACCATATCTCTCAGCGGTTATGAGTACTTCATAACCTTTATTGATGACTACTCCAGGAAAACCTGGACCTATTTCTTGAAGACAAAGGATGAAGTCTTTAGTCGCTTCCAAGAGTTCAAGGCTCTTGTGAAGAATATGATAGGAGGAAAGATCAAGGTGCTTTGTACAGATAATGGAGGCGAGTACACTAATAAAGCATTCACGGGGTTCTGTGCGAAGGAGGGAATAAGGAGGAAGTGGACAACTCCATACAACCCACAACAGAATGGGGTCGCAAAGCGGAAGAACAAGACTCTAGTTGGAGCATCGAGGGCAATGTTATATGACGAGGATATGCCCAAGTTTCTATGGGCAGAGGCATGTAGCACAACAATGTACATACAGAACAGAATAGGGTTCCTCACAGAGCATTGGGTAAATAACGCCAGAGGAGGTCTTCATAGGGAAGAAGCCAGAAGTCGAGCACTTTAGGATCTTTGGCAGCATAGCCTACTGTCATATGTAAGATGATAAATGCATTAAATTGGATCAGATTGCAAAGAAGGGCTATTTCGTTGGCTACAACGAAACGTCCAAGGCTTACAGGATCTATATTCTTGGTCGCATGAGGATCATCGTGAGACGAGACGTGAAGTTCCAGGACGAGAAAGCCTTTAGGAGATCTCGCTAGTTGTCAACATATGATCAGAGTGGGCCAACAGAAGCTCCAAGGGTTGACTAGTAGCCACAAGGACATTAGAGTACTAGTAGAATTACTAGCACGAGCACTAGCTTAGGTGTAGGAGGTCCTGTGAGTTCATACCAGACGAAGTGACAGGGGCAGGATTAGGAGCAGGAAGCTCCAACCACCACCAACAGAACGAGTAGAGAGGTGCTTTAGATATTAAGAGATGTGTAAGAGTTCATGGGAGCTCCTAGGGCAAACACCAAAGAGCGCAAACAACTAAACAACTAAACAACCAAACAACCTTAGTTGTACAATGTGTATTTTGTGTCTTGTATAAGGTTTCATAAAGGGCCATGATCCCTAGTGTGGGAGCCCTATGATTGTTTATTGAAGGAGTAATAAAACAAGTTTTGCACCATAGATATATTTTGTACTTTATTGATCACATTGCTGTTATATTTTTACTGTGAAAAGTTGTTTTTGGTTGAACAATGCTAGTGTGTATGTGTGCTAAGTCTAGCCATAGACGATACTTAGGGTTTAAGTGAAATTTCAACAAGAAATAATCAGAGGGACATATAACCGTCCATAAGCAAGAAATGTAGCAATAGTGATCAAATGAATGGAATATTCACAAATGATATAATAGATAATATCAGTGCCAAGTAAGATAGCTTGTGAAAGCAAATGCTTAAATACTTGAAAATGAAGTACTCAAAGTAGATGGTAGTTGCTTGAAAGTAAAGTGCTTGTACTTGAAAATGGAAAGCTCAAAAGTAAATGCTTGAAATGTAGTTACTTGATAATAAGATGCCAAAAGTAAAAGTTGTAATCAAAATAACCAAGTACGAGAATGTTGTAAAGGAAATATTGTCAAGTATTCTTGATAAATTTTAGTTAGGTTTCACTTGGGTTTAAATTAATTGAGTGTGTGAGTGTGCAATGAGGTATATGACCCGTGTGAAGCAATAAAATAAATCTAGCCAATGTTTGTTTCCTCTTCTAGCCTTATCCTCGTTGGTTTAAGGAAAGTTGCAAGGGTATACTAAAGGAGGGAGCTTTGCTTCGATGAGTACTCCCAAGAGCCCACAAGTCAAACCGTTCACAAGGAAATCCAACACTAAGGGTAACAAGCCCCTAGCCTGATTTCGCAAGTCAAACGTTAACCAATTTCCCCCAATCTCACAATAAGGAGATATAGAAGTGTTTTTCCCTATTAGACTAAGTTGATCAACAAACTCTTAATGATCATGTACAAGGACTGTTAAATGGAGGTAGAGAAGAAAAGGTTCTTGCATGTTTAGAGGTGCACTAAACATAGCAGAGGGACCCACAATCCACCATTTGCATTTTTTATTATTTGCAAGCAAAGGGACCCATAGTCCACTGGTTTTTTTGAGTGCTTTGTGGGCCTAGGTCGAGCTCTTGAAGGGGAGATAAAGGTAGCTAGTGGGTAGTTCGATTTGCATCAGATTTGTGTGTTCTTTATTTAGTAAAAGATGAGAGCAAAGTTCCAGCCCTAAGGTTTTTACCTACAAAATAGAGTAGCAACGAAGAAGGTGTCTGTACAACCACAAAATTTCTAGATCAGAGTTCCTAGCCAGTAGTACAAGAGTGCCTACGCAAAGGGTGTTAATTTTTGTAGATGTTCTATGCTAGGAGCAATTTTACTTTTCTCACAGCAATCATACAAATAGTTAAGCAAAATGCAGATAGAACATATAAGTGGATCTTACAGAAGACAAATCAGAAACAGGAAAAATGTGGTGGTTCGTTACGGCGGTCAACAGGATGCTTCAACCACCAAAGTCTCCTTGGTCAGCCAACCCAGCATGTGTCACAACAGTCCTCCAATCAATAAACGAGTCAACCCAAGTCAACTCCAAAAAAGTCAACGATGTCCTGGAAAAGTCAACGCAGGGCAGCAAGCTAAAAGTCAACACAGCAGCAGATTGGTCAACCCTTTGACCTCGATTTCTGTGCCAAGTAGTACGGCCTTCCAAAATCGAACTTCCCACAAGTTTTCAGCCCAATCGGACCATGCGTTGACCAAAGTCAACGCTGGTCAAACTTTCTGCAAAACCCTAACTGCAGAAAATCGTCCTTCAACTCAGCCGTACTGTTTTTGTCCTTCTTCTTCTTCACACGTGTGGCTGAACTCGTCCTCCAAGAAGCTCGTACTAAATCAGATGAGAGAAGTTGTTGTGAGTTGTGTTGTGATGAAATGCTCTCCAACTTTGCCTGTATTTATATCCATCATTGGGGCGTGTGACACATCTGCTGGGGGCGTGCAACCTTAAGGCCGACCTGCACATATAATTTATTAAGAATAATAAATTCAAAATAAATGTTCCGCTCATCGGATTAAGACATATTATATATGGATTTTACACCTCTCCGAAAGAGGATTCCAACAAAAATATTAGCCTCTTAATCTGAGCATCATAACATGGAGTTTGGACCTAGTTGTCCAAATTTAACACTCCCTCTCAACTAGGGAGAACTCCATCCATCGGTGCAATCAAACATCGTGCGTCATCCCGCCGTAACTTGCTTTGCTGGCCTCTTTATTTCAGAACAGAAGTGGGTCAGTCACAAAGACATCATCCCCCGACTGACATAATCAATCCAGAGGTTCCAAACCTCTATCAAACTCATGAAGAGTATCCAACCAACCCAAAGTTGGTTCATCTGACCCGAAGTCAGGCAGAGGTCCCAGACCTCACTAAACTTGATCCCAGATCAAGTGGTTGGACCGTGCCACCCTAGATAGAGAGTACGGCAATCTCTGATGCGTCCATCAGTCTTTGCTAATAGTCTCTAGCTTTTCCCACCTCATTGGCCAAATGAGAGGTACTTCCCATGAGCCCTGAACTCAATGGGTAGGATGCATACGGGGCACAGATAAATGAGTGGCGAACCAGCTCAATAATCACAAGGGTGGGGCACAAGCATTATGAGTGCTTATAGCTCCGAGAAGCTATCCCCAAAGCCCCCCAGAGCTCCCAGAGCTCATCGTCCAACAGGACCCACATCATAGGGTCTTTCCACCACACCAAGACTCTCACGGAAGGTTAGGAACTTGACCTTCCCCAGGGGCTTAGTGAGAATATCCGCGACCTGCTCATCAGTTCCTATATGATCGAGCCTTACAACGCCTCGCTGTACCATATCCCGGATGAAATGATACCTGATATCAATATGCTTGGATTGGTCGTGGAACACAGGATTCTCGGTCAAGCGAATCCCACTCGATTATCACGAGGTCACAAATGGTATCTAGCATGTCCAAACAAAAATTTCACTAAAGAGCTTCCGCAACCAAATCGCTTTCACAATGTGCCATACTAGCAAGAATGTATTCGGCCTCCGCTGCTCAAAGCCACCGACTTCTCGTCTCAAGCCATCCATGAGATCGGCGTAACCAAGATTGAAGCAACATCCAGATGTCCTCTTGCGATCCACCACACTGCCAACCCAATCGGCATCAGTATATCCATGGAGTCTCAAACTCTCAGCAGTGTATCTCAGCACATGGTTGATTGTGCCCCGAAGATATCTGAACATATTCTTAGCACCAACCCAAAGTTGAAACGGGGTTAGAACAACCATCTCTGTCGAACACTCAAAGTGTTCACTGCAAAACATATGTCCGGACGGGTGTTCACTAAGAACATCAAAGCTCCTATGAGTTGACGATACTCAGTAGGATTGGCCAAGATAGGCCCAGCAGCGCTGCCACTCAACTTCTTAAATTTGAGTTCCATCGGTGTCGACACGGACTTACAGTCCACCATACCAAATCTTTCCAGAAGCTTCACAATGTATTTTCCTTGAGAAAGGAAAATCTCTCCAGGTCTCTGCCAGACCTCCAGGCCTAGGAAGTAGTGCATCAGTCCTAGGTCCTTCATCTCGAACTCAGCAGCGAGCTCCCTCTTACATTGATGAATGAGAGGGTCAACACCTGTCAGGAAGAGGTCATCCACATACAGCACTAGAATGAGAGGCTTCCCCTGTACAACCTTGAAGTAAAGGTTCGGATCAGCATTACTTCGAGTGAAGCCCAGCTTCATCAAGTAACTATCCATCCTCTCGTACCAAGCTCTGGGTGCTTGCTTTAACCCATAGAGGGCTTTCTTCAACCTG